>JABSTQ010011531.1:0-263180 GCA_013358835.2 Ixodes persulcatus
GAGGCCCGCAACCCCCAGACATCATCCCGTGACCCCTGGGGGGGGGGGGGGGGGGGGGTGTTGAAAGTTCCACTTTGCACACTTCCACAAACTTTAGAGGATTGACTTGTTTTCTAGTGCACATCCACAATACTGAGTGGTCCCACACAATACCACTAACACACAGTGTTAGATGAAAGGAAAGATGTGAGTTTGTAGGAATGGACGTTACATTGGAAAGCATGATATGCGTACGTGCATGATGGATTTTCAGTTTATTGGACAGTGGCAAATACAATAATGCACACTGGAACACAAAAGAGAGTTCCTTTCAGAGCAGTCTCGTCACCTTCTCTGGTGTTTTGTATTCTTGTAAATTCTTATCCCCAATAGCCCTGAACAGGAACGATGGGTGTCGTGCATCTCATCTATTACTACACTCATGCTTTTTCAGACGTGATAGCAACATTGAAGAGGTCCTCCCGGAGAATGACAGGAAATTCATTGTGTTCGAGACATCTCTAAAGGAACTCTTCAGAGTGTGCCGGAAGTGCCATGCACCATGTGAGAGTGTCTCGAAGGTGTCAGGGACACTGCTGAAAGTGCAGACGCTCTGTGTGAACAGCCACTGTCTTCTGTGGAAGAGCCAACCGATTCTACACGGCAAGCCAGCGGGCAGCGTACTGATGTCAGCTGCAATACTCTTCACCGGGGCGAGCCCCACCAGCGTGCTACGAGTACCGTATTTGTTCGAATATAAGGCGGTCACAATTATAAGGCGGGGGGGCAGTTGAAGGACCCAATAAAAAGAAAAAAAATCGCCATATTGCTATACTGAGCTTCGAATATAAGGCGGGGGACTTTGAGACTACGGATTTTGGAAAAAAAAAACCTCGCCTTATATTCGAATAAATACGGTATTTAAACATATCAACGTGCAGGTGTTTGGAGCCCGAACCTTCTTCAATTATCAGCGAGGATACTTGCTTCCCGCAATCAACAGGGTAAGATGGAATATTGTATAATAGCAAAGAATTATTTAAGCAAACTTTCCTATATTAGCCGGTATTGTTATTAACAGTGCCAACATTCCATTATTTTTGTGTTTTATTATAGAAAAGATATGTTGAAATGTGTCAGGGACTGCATTTTCGAAATTTTTACATTCTTGATTATCTTAATTTGGTTGTATGTCCATCCATATAAAAATATAGCTCATTTCGGCATGCATGACCTTGTAGTGAGGTTTTTGATATTTTCACTTGAGGTAATGGCACAAGAAACAATCATGATGAAGGACCTTTAGCTGGGGCAAAGTGTTGTAATTCAGTTAATTCTGCATTACACCACCACACTTCCTGAAACCTGCACAGTCATATAGTTAGTGCATCAAGGAATGTCGGTACTTGTAAGAGGAACGATGTGCATCTTTACCTAGGAATGTTACTAGTTGTGCTACTGTGTAGATGTAAAAAAATGTGTCAGATGCACTGGTAGTTCCAGACCGGCTGACGCACTACACTGTCTAGCTCCCTTTTAGGGGCGAAGCTCCTTAGGGGCTAGCCATGTCCGTCCGCCGTCTGCCGTAGGCCCGGCGTCGGGTGCTCGTGCTTCTGCTCGTGAGATCACGTGCTCACGAGCACGTGAGCACATGCTCACGTGCTCGTGTAGGGCAAAAAAAAAATTGGAAAAAAAAAGATGAAAAAAATTATGAAAAAAGAAAAAGAAGAAAAAAAGAGTAGGGGGTTCCGAGATGCCATCCCATCTGTCTGCTGAAAAAAAGAAAAAGAAGAAAACCACACATTCTCCTACTGACATGAATGAAAAGGCTCGGCATGCTGCGGCTCGGCGTCTACGCAGACAAGCACCACCAGAGCTTCGCCCCCAAGCAACATCATTTTTACCTTCCCTCGGGGTTGGCTAAGTATGTCATGTCATGTCATGAATAGCTTCTTGAGCAGCCTCATGAAGCCGTGTAGAAATAGTGCTCAAGCATGCGAGAATCATTCCAGCATTTCATAAGATCTGCAAGTTTGTGATAAAAACATTTGTAATGGTAATAGCATCCAGTTTCAACTACGCCTCTGGTTTTCTTCTCTGGCATTAGGGGTTTTTATACGCTAATGACAGCCCGTGAACATTCATAAAGTAAGATTGGCTTGTGTACTTTACAAAATGATACATACATGTGTAATTAAACTTTGCAAAAATTAAACTTGCTTGTTCAAAACAATGAACATGCCAATTTTTGTCTTTTTGGCTACAGTTTTTGTCCAAGATGTCCACATGCTGACAGTAATAGTAGGAACAAATAAGTCTGTTTTGTTAGTTTTGTAAGCTGACAAAACCTGCCCCGATTTTTTTTTTTATCATTGTCTCATTCCAGATCTGGCAACAACAGCAGGACGAGCTGTTCAGTGAACTGGTGGGTCACGAGGTAGACCTTGCTGGCGACGGGCAGTACGACTCGCCTGGCTTCTGTGCGAAATACATGACTTACTCCTTGCACGCCGCTCAGGTGAATAGGATTCTCCACTTCGAGCAAGTGCAAGTTGGGGAGGTAAGTTACAGCTACTATAACAAGATAGCCTTGTTATATAACTAGGTTTCTTTCCTCTCCAAAAGTGTGCAGAGGCTAAATCCAGCACTGCCAGTGAGAAGCATGGATTTATCAAGTGACTGGAAAAGGTGAAGGGGCAGGGGCTTGAGGTCGCGTCTGTGACCACGGACAGACATGTCCAAGTGACAAAGTACATGCGTACAGAGGAGCCCACGATCCGGCACTACTTTGACAGGTGGCACATTTCAAAAGGTAGATGGCTTTCAATGTGCAACTACATGCTGGGGTTTGAGGCAAATCTTGGGCATGTCCAACTTGGGCTGCCCATATAAAACCTTGTGGGACCCACCTAGGCTCCACAGGGTCTAAAGGCAATGATGTAGGCTCCAGGGCGGCTAAGCATGGGCATGCCAACTAACGAAACATTTAGATTAAAATGATTCATATTTTGTTTTCAAGGTTCCACATCTATTGCATCATGTTTCTAGTACCAGTATAGCTCCCACGTACACCAGCTCACTTAGTACTTTTTCCCTTGATCACACTTCCACGACCACAACTAAACTAAACTTGCACTGTGCACATTGCTGTATCCAACCAGAAAGTCACATGGCATGCTCGCAGCATTTGGTTGGTTCTGACGGCTCGTAGTGTCCACAGTGGTTAATGTAGAGTAAGAAAGAGTACAGCTGTGCATCACGTTATGCATACATACACTAGCTACAGAGAAACTCTGGAGTATACAGCTGCAGAGAGCCTTGGGGCAGCAAGACTATATACGGTAACGTGTCCTTCTTTTCAACCAGAAGTATGTACTGTATGCCCACCCTTAATATGATACATGGCCTCTGAAATGACTAAATTGTTAACAAGAGGGCTTAGTGTCCGCATTTAGCTAGTGGGTAAATATTTCTCAGGTGACATAACTGCCACTGGAATAAATCTGCCTAATCACGTGCTGGCTATACTGCCTGCCTAACAAATGTTATAAAAATATTATCTTGTAGCTTGTTTGCTGAAATCAAATAACTATATATTACAAAGTTGGTTGCCCTTTCTAATGATTGCAGGCACCCGAGCACATGACAAGTTCCTTGAGGTTACCATGGCACCACGTCTACTCAAAGATATCCGGCAGCTGGCCCCTTCCACACACACATTTAGCCTGGAATCCTTCCATAGTGTGCTGATCGGGTTTGCGCCCAAGTCTGTGTCCTTCTCCCCCAACGGCATGCGTGCAAGGTAAGTGACAACACAAGCTGGTCTGCAAAGATTCAAATTACAAAGGTCCTTGGTTTATTTGTCTCATTCCAGAACACAACTGGCAATATTGCACTTCAACGAGAATGCGAACAATCCGCAGCGATCACTGCTGATAGATTGCCTCAGTGGAAGATCTTTTATCCGAAATCAAAAAAGGAAATGGCTGTTCCCCGTCCTAAGCAAGCTGGCCCCTCGTACAGTAAACGGATTGCTTAGTGCTGTGACGAATCTTGTTTTTAGAGTGCAGCTCTTAGGCGCCCTTTTTCATGTTTTGCGGCGTCGGCGTAACCGCGCTAAATCTAGTTGGAAAATTGACGTCGCGTGACCATTTAAAGGCCTATTCTCACAGTGCCATTCTCTTACGTTTTCATTTGTTATATTACGTTACAAACATGAGTGAGCTGAAACTTTGTATGCTGCATGCCAAGCTGCTCCTTGAATTGGTTTCCATGTGGGATATGAAACATTGCTTTTATCTATCCAAGGAAGATGGTAATGTAACGTCAGAAATGTTGCTCTGTTGAATTAAGTGTACACATACAATTGAGAAAATTACAGACAAGTGGAAGTGTACTTGCATAGTCATTTAATTGTTCACATTGACTTGTACACACCGACATTGTATTTGTAGTAGAACTGCATGCCCTACGTATCTGCACCGAACAATTTTCAGACTGTAGCCTTTAACAGTATTTTGATGCCGAATACAGTGATCCGATTGCTGCACCAAAGTGGTTACCCTACTACATTCTGCTACATTTTACCATAATGTGAGGAATTTGTGCCCACACTGCGACAAAACTTAATTCACTTCAATTAACTCCGAAAATATAATAGCTCCTGCCTCGCTACCCGGCCGGATCATTACGATGGGCTTATACGAGTTTTCAGAACTCTTGATTATCGCTTCAAATAATGTTGCTATTCGATTCAATTTCACATCAAAGACTGACAGTACTGGAATGATTCACAATAATTCTCACGTTCCTGGTCTGTTCTGGCAGGTTAGAAAGTAAATCACTGAGCAAACTTCAGTTGTCATAAATAATTGGGCTGAATATGCGCCAGGGCTGACGCTGATTCCTGTACCTCCTCCCTTCTCACATGTATTCGGTATGCCGGCGGTTAAAATAGTACAAATCTGTTACAAAATTAACTGCAGATGTCGTCATGCACATTATTATGGCATTTTTATTACCGTATTTTCCGGACTATAAGTCGCACAATTGTACAGGTCACACATCCATATATTTAGCCATTACATCTGTGAAACAGAAAATGAGTTGTTGTTTTAAAATTAGAAAAAAAATATATATCTGCAGTCCTAACTAGCTTTGTGCACTGCATTTTATGTAAATTTGGAGCTTCCTGACAAATAAAAATGCTACGCTCGCTTTGTCGCGAATTCGCAACATTCGGCATTAGTGATGTGCATGTCGAGTTTTGAATGACTTCGAAAACAATCTTGGTAACTTCTAAACAAATTTTAATGGAAGGTGAGTTACACGGGGGCGACCCTCAAGCTCTTACTAATCTCAGCTCACGATAAAGGAATTTCGCAGGCCCATGAGCTAAGTATATCTCTGACGAAGACGTCCACGTGAACAATACAGGACACTGGCCTGTAGTGAATGTTGCAAGACAGCAGTGGAAGAAACCGGGTTGCAAAGGGGCAGACCGCCATAAAGTGTAGCAATGTTCATTCTTGCTTGAACTGGCATCTGCTTTTCACAAATTTCCCTAGTCATAAAGCTCAACCCTCGATGCTTCGAGCTTTTTGCTCGTTTCTTTCTAGCAGATAAAGAGCACACTCTTGTTTTATGACACAGTTTTTATTTATTTTTTTATTTTTTCACATTTATTTTTGAGAGAAAATTAAACTCTATGCAGCTGTATAATAGAAAAATTAGTTATTCTGAGGCCTGTTGCTGCGATTTTGCGACATACCTCAATTTACGAAATGGCGTTCTCGTCTCAATCACCGATGTGGCTATCTTTCTTGGGACACTTCAAGCAGCACTTTATAGCAAGAAAAAAAATTTTTTTACATGATTTCTGAATAGTTTTGGTGTTTCAGGGTTAAGGGGAGAGACCCTAGCCTGGAAAAGCAAAAATTATAATAAAAAGTGCATTTTTAGAACATTTGTTCTTATTAGCATACAAGTCACACAAAAAATGTTCTCTATTTACTGCACTCAGGAAGCGCTCATGTCTAGATTAACCCAGTTTTCAGTGAAAGTGGGGTAAGCGTTCCCCCGGTATTTTTTTGGTAGTTACATTGATTCAGAGTTTCATACCCAGGCTGTTTACGAGCATGTTTTGAAAAACGTTTTCTGTTTTCTCAGGAATTCATTCTTTTGATGACAAAACAACTCAGTATCATTGGATTTTTCACTTGGATTGTAGTGGGGCTTTATTTAAGGTAGAATAATACCTCATAAGCTAGAGAATGCAACAAACTAATATTTCTGAAGAATGTCAACTATAAAATTTCTGATTGGTAAATCATCAACAAAATAAGTTCAACTTGCAATAGCTTTTTCTAGAATGAAGCCAAAATTATAGGAATGTAGAGGAGTTGGGCAGAAACATGCTTGAAAAAGAAAAGCGGCTCTATCTGCTGAGTCGTAACTACAAGGTAGGCCGAGTGGCAATGATGTGTACACACATGACCACGGCCTTCCCTCTAGGTGGCTTTGTGCAGAGTCTCACTCCTGTGGGGTGGAGTGCGAGAGGGAATGGAGAAAGGAAACTGTGTACCGGTTTTCTGCCTGGCAGAAGACTATTCTGTGGGTTGGCCTTTAGACTGAAAGAACACTTTGTTTAAGGGCAGGTATGGCTGAAAAAAAATTTGGACCTTGGGGGAACCTTTGGGATGCTCTTGGACACCCCTCGGTTCCCAGGAACCCAGTTTGAGAACCCATGCTCTAGGGCAATAAAATTCAGCGGCAGCAGCCAGTTTGATTTTTATCATTATTTTAGTTATCCATATGGCCGTGTGTGAAGGCTAGTGCACCGACTGCTGGAGAGCGTGCAGGGTCAATATATGCAACCTATAGAAGTAGTCTAGCAAAGGATGATGCAGGAAGTACCTTTTCAACCCAAAAACACAATCTGCTTGGTCCCTAAGCATGCTGTTGCATATCCTCAAACCAGGCACGTAACCAGGGTTTTGATTTGGGGGGGGGGGGGGGGCACCAATGGCAAAATTTTGTATGAGGGGGAGGGGGGACAGCAGGCCCCAATAAAATGGAAGATTTCTGGGGGGAGGGGGGGAGTGGCTAAGCCACATGGCCCCCCCCCCCCCCCCCCCCCCCCCCCCGGCGACGTGCCTGCCTCAAACTCTCTGTAAAGTCTGTCTTTTCTTTCGTTACCCTAATACTGGCTTTAAAGGGCCCCTGAAAAGAAAAAAAAGATTTTTTTTAAACAGTCTGGTTGGGACACGCGTGTCAAAAAATGAATTTTACGCGAAAAAAAAAAAAAATTTTTAGAGCAATATTGACGGCGAGAGATTTATTTGAAGTTTTGCGCGCAAATTCCCGGTCATTCAGCTCGGCTTCTCATTGGTAACGATGGTCATTCAAATCAGCTTCTCATTGGCCAATAGAATGAGTGACAGCTTTGATGTTGGTTATAAAATCTTCGTGATCTCTTGAAATCGCCTTTTGAATTACATATTTTTAGGTTTAAGAAACAATTCATCGAATGGACGTCGTAATTGTTTACAAACGTTTTACAAAATCGTAACTTCCGTTCGGATAAAACAACAAACAAAAGCTTCGCCATTTTTTTTTTTCTGTCATGTTCGCCGTCTTGCAACGCGTCTCGCGTCCTCGGGTGGTTTTATAGTTTTATCACGTTTATATGTGAAGACCTCCTGAAGAGGGCTTGTTGCTTGTTTTAGTTAGTCATGGCCGATTCACAGGACGGACTGATCCGTGGACGGATTTATCACGGCAGACGCCAGCGAGGTCGGACCGAACCTGGTCGCCACCCCACAGTGCCGCGAAACTCCAACATCACACCGTGGCACCGTTGTCCGAGAGAGAAATCGGCGTTCCCTACCGCGATAATGAATCATACCCCGCTGTTACGTACAGATCGAGACAAAACACCGTGATAGGCTTCGCGCGAAGCGCCACTAGCTTTACTAACCCAAAGCATGAGAGTGACACAGGCATGGTCCTGCTCAAGAAGGGTTCCGCGTAGAAGCGACGAAGTTCTGGGCTCGCGAAAAGGCGTTTGGAGATGCCTTCACGCACTCCGCGCTCGTGCACAACACTCAAGTTCACCACAGCCACAAGAAAGGTCTTGCTCGGTGAAATCCTGATTGGACGTGCAAGAATTATCGCGGCGTGCTAGACGAGTTTTGACGGAAGCTTCTTGACGCGGACCCGGAGGAGTACCGGAACCTGCGTCGCGTCAGCCAGACAAAGTTTCTGCGGTTCCTTTCACACGTGGAACGAAGAAACGCCCGACAAAATGAACCAGCGAACGCACAAAACACAACGATGCACCACTTTTGTTTTCATCGCCCAGAAACAAAAAACAACAAAAAAAAACAATGTACCGTTGCCAGACTGAACGCTTTTCAAGTCAATCTCCCGTCAAAAATCCACGAGTGAAAAAGGCGCTTGACTCTATCAGCCCGCGCGTCCGCGGACGAGGGGCGGGTCGCAGGAATCATGACGTGCCGGTCACTTGGTACACGGTCTGCGGACGAAAATCGCGATTCGGTCCGTCGTGTGAATCGACGGTACGACGTGCGACCGACAGACACAGGAAATAGCAATGGCTCTCGTACGGGGCGCAGCCAAGCCAGCCAAGCAGCCAAGCCGATCCACTACGAAGAGGCGGGGTGTACCTCTCCTCCACGCGCCCGAAATGCCGAGAGAGAGAACAAGTGGAAAGGAGGTGACTACCGACTAAATTGCGTCTGGCGCAGTCAATATTGCTCTAAAAAAAAATGTTTTTTCGCGTAAAATTCATTTTTTGACACGCGTGTCCCAACCAGACTGTTTTGAAAAAACTTTTTTTTTCTTTACAGGGGCCCTTTAACGGTGGTGTCCCTGTTCACTTCCCTTTATTTAAATAAATATTTTGAGCTGCATGTTGATCACTCTGGATTTTTTTTAAGAGATCTCGTGCATCTTCAGTTCTTTACCAACATTGCGCATCTACCATCTGAGTTCACCTTGACTTGTGGCTCAGTTTTTGTGTTTGTGTAACCAAAGCTCCCATTAGGCATGCAAGAGGACCATACACATTTGCATTGTTGCAGTTTGTGGTTTGCTTGGTTCCCTTAGACAGTTAGACTTATCTAAAGCTTAATCTCTGCCTTTTGGCTGCAGTTGGTGGTTGACTTGTTGGGTTGGTCCGTCTGTTTTTTCTGCTTTTTGTGTGCAGAATAAAATGCAGTGGGTGAGGCAGCGTTCTGGCGAGGAGCTGATTTCCTGCATCACCACCGATGAAGTAGTGCAGATTTGGAGCCCCGATGAGGTGAGCTACAATTTTATTCGGCACTTTCTATGAAACAAGAAAACTTTTTGCGTTGCAGCACAGTTTTAGAAGACACTCCGATTGCTGCACCAAGTGGTTACCCTACTACATTCTGCTACATTTTACCATAATGTGAGGAATTTGTGCCCACACTGCGACAAAACTTAATTTCACTTCATTAACTCCGAAAATATAATAGCTCCGGCCTCGCTACCCGGCCGGATCATTACGATGGGCTTATACGAGTTTTCAGAACTTTTGATTATCGCTTCAAATATGTTGCTATTCGATTCATTTCACATCAAAGACTGACAGTACTGGAATGATTCACAATAATTCTCACGTTCCTGGTCTGTTCTGGCAGGTTAGAAAGTAAATCACTGAGCAAACTTCAGTTGTCATAAATAATTGGGCTGAATATGCGCCAGGGCTGACGCTGATCCTGTACCTCCTCCCTTCTCACATGTATTCGGTATGCCGGCGGTTAAAATAGTACAATCTGTACAAAATTAACTGCAGATGTCGTCATGCACATTATTATGGCATTTTTATTACCGTATTTTCCGGACTATAAGTCGCACAATTGTACAGGTCACACATCCATATATTTAGCCGTTTTCGTGATAAAGTTGGTACAGTGATGTCTCGTTAATATGGACAACTCCGTTCCCGTAAAAAATCGTCCATAATGTGAGTTGTCCATAATAACGAGACAAATGCTTGTATTTTCCCAGTTCGTCCCCGAAAGTGGTGTCCATATAGCAGGGTATCCATATAACGGGGTCCATATAAATGAGACATGACTGTATATAAGTCGCACCTTTGTATAAGTCGCACATCTTTGCACGACTCACGCGATGATTTTTGTTTTTGTTTACGCGCATTGGTATTGCGAAATGCCCATAGTATGATGCTGTCTGGCGGGGGCAATCAAGTGTTTCACAGCAAAAGGACGTAAAATGTGCAAAATGAGAGCATAGTCGACTTTATTTGAGCCAACGCATGCCAAGCGAACGAAAGTTAAAGGAGCTAGACACTCGCGAACCTTTGGAGCACTAAGCCTAGCCTACGCCAAGTCCCGAAGACGACGTGAGCATCGATGCGCAGGCAGAAAGATAAACCTTGACATAGTTTTTTTTTCGTACTGTTAAAAGTTTGGCTAACCACAGTCATTCCTTTTACATGTAGCAACACGGCTGGAGCATGGCACAAAAAACTGCTCATCAAACGGAACCTTAAAAAGACGTGAGAAAATATTCTGCAATGCGTGTATAACAGCCCACTTACTTTTCAGTGTTTCAGGACTGAAGCAAAAGAATACGGAACCGTGGCTGAACTAGGCAAAATCAATAACATGCTGTAAAAGCTTTACTCTCACTGTCTTGCCTATCGACATTGATCCGCTTTGGGGAAACCATAAAATATCTCGCATACCTCAAAGTGGACTCAGCACTCCGACTCGGAAGACTCCTATACACCTATCGCCTCCACATCAGCTGTCTGCAGGACCCTCGAAAGAATTATTCACAAAAAGATCCTACACTACTTAGAAGCCAACAGCTTACTCAGTAAAGAACAACACGGTTTCAGGCAGGAACAAAGCTGTGAGACCGCCCTCACAGTTGCCGTTCACATCATCAGCTCGTCCATCGATAATCGTGTTCCATGAGAACTAATCCAGCTAGACTTCTCTAAGGCCTTCGACAGGATCAGCCACACGCTCCTATGCAACAAACTCCGCAACATTAGAATTCAAAGTACCCTCCTGCATTGGCTACATGGCCTTGTCTCAGCCAGAACTCAGCGAGTGATCTTCTATGGATCAGCACACCTCCCCCTTCCCCTTTCTTGTCTGGCGGGTGTTCCTGTGGCACGCTTTCCAGATCAGTGAACCTCCCCCTCCCCCGTTTTCCCTCCCTTCCCTTTAAGTATTTGTATATTGCATTACTTTTGAACAGGTCTGGACAAACACAGGTTCAGTGGATGACTTCACCCCAAAAGAGATTTCGTGGCAGCATAAAGCTTTGAACGTTGTGATCATATGTGGCCAGCGAGAAGAGATTTGCATGTTCCACCATAAGATTCTCAATTACATCTGAACCAGCCGAGCTCAAAATTCAAGGGAGTGGCCCTGTGCAGCTTCCAGAAGTCGAATCCTCCAGTTTCTGAAGTACACAAACTAGTTCAGACTCTCAGCAATAACACGCAAAACACTATTCAAGAAAAGACGATGGAGGGGGACTTATTACTAGCAAGTAGCTTGGGTGTTTCCACCATTGAGTTTGATATTCAGTCCCTAGAGTGACTGTTCAGAGCCTCAATAATCTTGTATTCTCGTCTCTAAGCAAACTTTCAGGTCTTTTAAATTTTTCCCTCTTGTCTGTCTGAATGTCTTGCTTGCTGCCCTTGTCGCATCAGATGGACATTGTTGGAGTAACAGATCCTCAGCACCTAGAACCTCTGATTGCAGTAATGAAGGCTGCCTTTCGGGTGGTTGCAAGAACCAGCTCATGACAGGATGGCAGTGCACTTTACTTTAAATCACAAGTGACAAAAGACACCTTAGCTTATGCAGTCCCCAAAGACTTGGCAGACTTCGGAGTGGCCACTAGCTTTGTAAAATTGCCCAACCTTGCACTCGAGGTTGCCTTTGCAAACATGTTTGCCTACATTATATATTTTAATGAGCTTACTATATCATTAGGAAGCACTTGCAGACGGCTAGCACAACCGGAGCAGGAGGAGTGAACTGGCCATTCTACTGGGAAATCCACTGATTCCTGGGATCCCTGCACATGAACGACAGCACTCTGGTGGACGAGAGCTTGTGCGCGGACGACATGACACTGGTTATGTTGGAGGTAGGCAGTACGTGCTGCACTAACGTCTCACCCACAGAGTACTAACAAAAATCCTAATCTCCACATTTGTGTATGCAGGAAATCTCACCCTCAGTAACAAGTTACAAACTTTACAAACGAATCTGTCCGCTCATAATTTTGTGTCCTATGAGGACAAAACAACCTTTGATCTGAACAGCCAATGATGCAGTGGTGAGAGGGCAAATAAAGTTCTTCACACAAGCCATCAACTGAACTGCCAAGAGATTAGTTCTTCGTTCCCGCTCGCATGTTTGGCAAAACATGACAAAAATATGTCGCGATTCTTCGGAGCCTTACAAGAACTGCCAATCAGGGATGATTTATTGAGATGATGCACAGTTAACTTGGAAGAGAAAACGTCCCATCCACCAGTGAAGTCCGAGTGCCTCATTCACACGACCATCAAACTACAAGGCAAACTACACGATCATCAAACTACAAGGCGTAAATGATAGTCTTTGTCACAAAAAAATGCAGAGTCATTTAGACACTTTCAGCATATCACCCCTTATAATCTGGACAGGCCCTGATGTAGCTTTTGATACGTTCCTAGAAAGTTTTAAACGCCTCTATATAAAAAATTTTCCTTACAAAAAAACTAAAAAATCACGTAGAATTCGAACAACATGGATTACCCGAAGTCTTATTGAAAATTAATGAAAAACAACAAGTTATTTCAAATAAAGCCTATTATTATTATAATCTTTGTATATGCCCATTTGGGGCATATACAAAGATTATAATAATAATAAGCTTTATTTTCATTTCCCATTACAGGTAATGATGGGGCCGAGAATAAAAGCTGTGATAGACGGCTTGACGAGTTCTCGGCCGCAGTGACATTCAGCAGCAGTCAGCGGGAACAAAATAAAACACAAAGGCATTCAATCAAAGAACAAGCGCATTACACGGATATTAAATATCCTGTTAATCTTCAAAGCATATAAATATACAAAATCTATGTTTACATAATACATACAAATACATGGACATGAGGAGGAATTACCAGATTAACAACTTACCGAGAACATATAGATACAACATCTAAGTATATACAAAGCCAAATATCAGTACACTATATCAAAGCTATTGGCACGCGCCTCGGCGAGCGACCGTGTGCGTGCCGAGTGGTTAACGCGCTTGACTGTCGCGCGGAAAATCTAGGTTCGATTCCAGTCGGTGGAATGTCCTTTTATTTATTCTTTCAACATTGCATACTCGTGAGTTTGAGAACATTCTCGACCGATTGAGTTCCGAATGTTCTAGTCGCCGAACGCTCTAGGCCGATTGTTCCAGAAGCCAACGCGCGTACATAAGGGGCTCCGAGTAGCGATCTGCAGTCAGTTTCGCCCCAGCGTTCGACTCTGCTGTCACGCCGACTTCGACGCCCGCAACGCTCTGCTTTCTTCTGTTCCCTTTTTATTTTTGGGCACAAGTTCGCCCCATTAAACGTTTAGTTTCTTCAGTTATTATCGCCTCATCACTTGTCATTCATGACATTTTGGTGGAGGTGCGGGGTATCGCATTCTATGCCTGTGGAGCGTACCCCTCCAAAGAGATCCCGGCCAAGCGACGTGCTCAGACCCAGAGGGCTACCTTTCGCCGAACACACCGAAGCCCGGAGAAGCCGTCGTATTAGAGGCCAGTCTCCTGAACTGGGTTTGCTGCCGGACAAGCCCAAGCCGAAGAAGACGACGATGGCCAACCAGCCACAGACCCCCGCCGCTTCTGCCGTCGTCTACCTGCCCGTCGCCCCTCGGACACCGGCTCCCTTCCACGGCGAAAGCCACGAAGACATCGACGAATAGGTCCAACAGTACGAACGAGTGGCCCGTCATAACGGGTAGACACCGGAACAGTGTCTTCAGAATGCTTACTTCGCCTTGGAAGCAACCGCCCGGAACTGGAGAATCCTGATTCGCGGCGTGAAGGAAAACATCTTCGGAGGCCTTGTTCGGAGCCCGCCTACCACCGTCGAAGGCTTCATCACGGAAACCACCAACATCGAACGTGCCCTTCAAGCACGCGCCGCCCACTATCACCGAGCTCCCGGCATCGCTGCCTTTTTGTCTTCCAGTTGCAACACCACGGACATCCGCGAGATAATCCGGGACGTCGTCCGGGAGGAGATCAAGAAGCTTCTACCCGCCGCCGCAAGCCCAGATTCGCCCTCAATCGCCGAGATTGTCAGGGAAGAAGTCCATCAAGCACTGCAGCCAGAGGTTGCCATAGATGACCGACGTAAAGAGCCTCCAAGAACGACGGAGCGCTCCCACTATCCCGACACTAGGCATCAGAACGACACTCCTGCATCGGTGTCCAACAACCTAAACGTTGTTATCGACGGCCTCGACGCATCGGCACTCGTGGACACCGGAGCAGACTACTCAGTCTTGAGTGAGAGGCTCTCCCGCCGCCTTCGAAAAGTCATGACGCCGTGGGATGGACCACAAATAAGAACCACCGGAGGACACCTCATTACACCAGTCGGGAGATGCACTGCTCACGTCGAGATCCACGGTGAGACGTGTCCTGTCAAGTTTGTCGTTCTGCAAGACTGTTCGAGGGACGCTATCCTCGGAATGGACTTTCTCTGCGAGTATGGTGCCGTCATTGACCTCTGGGCAAACCAGTTGACGCTGCGAAAGCCTGTTCTGCCGCCGGTGGAGACCAACACGACGTCAACCGTGATCCGAGTTATCGCCGACCACGTGAACCTGCCGCCGCGGTCGAGTGTTTTCGTCACCGTCAAAACCAACGCAGCCATACATGGTGAAGCTCTTCTGGAAGGCAGCATCCAACTGCTCCTTGAAAAAGGAATTGGCATCACACGAGGCATAACCGATCTCCAAGAAGGACATACAACTGTTCTCGTGACAAACTTTCGAGAGGAGCCGCAGCACCTATCGAAGGGCACCACCATGGGCCACATCGAGGAGCTTCAGGCGCCAGCCGTGGTCACCGCTATCTCCGAGAGAACCTCGTCGTCACAGCAGAAGAGTATGTCGCCGCCGCCGCCCGACATCGACCCCGAGCTCCCAGCTCCTAAGCGCTGGCAACTGGTTGATCTCCTCGCCGAATACAGTGACTGTTTTGCCACATCATCGAAAGTTCGCCAAACACCAATGGCGAAACATCGCATTATTACCAACGACGACGCGCTTCCTGTCCACCAGTCGCCGTATCGAGTCTCCTTAAAGGAAAGGAAAGTCATTCAAGATCAAGTCCAGGAAATGCTCGACGACGACATCATTCAACCCTAAAGAAGTCCAAGGGCGTCCCCAGCCGTCCTTGTAAAGAAGAAGGACGGAACCCTATGGTTCTGCGTGGACTATCGCCGACTGAATGCTGTGACGAAGAAGGATGTCTATCCGCTCCCCAGCATCGACGATACGTTAGACCGACTGCGCCACTCCCGATATTTTTCGTCGATGGACCTGAAGAGTGGTTACTGGCAGATTGAAGTCGACGAACGCAACCGGGAGAAAACTGCCTTCGTCACTCCCGACGGACAATACAAATTCAAAGTGATGCCGTTCGGACTTTGTACAGCACCAGCCACCTTCCAGCGTGTCATGGACAACGTGCTGGCAGGTCTGAAATGGCAGAGCTGCCTCGTCTACCTGGACGACGTCATGGTATTTTCACGGGATTTCGACAAACACCTGAGCCGACTTCGAGCCGTACTTCAAGCCATCAAGACCGCCGGTCTGTCACTCAAACCAACAAAGTGTCGATTCGCCTATGGTGAACTTAAGTTCCTTGGCCACGCCGTGAACAACAAAGGTGTTCTCCCTGACTCCGAGAAGACTCGCGCCGTAGCAGCAATTGCGCCGCCGTCTGACAAGAAGGCTGTGAGAAGATTCCTCGGACTCTGTGCCTACTACAGACGATTTGTTCGGGATTTCGCCAAGCTGTCTGCACCGCTGACGAACCTCACGAAGGACGCCGTGAAGTTTGAATGGACAGAAGAGCACCAGCGGTCATTCGATGAGCTCAAACGAAGACTTCAGAAGCCTCCGATTCTTGGCCATTTCGACCAGTTCGCTGAAACAGAGATCCACACGGACGCTAGTAACACCGGACTTGGCGCTGTACTGGTCCAAATGCAAGACGGAGCAGTGCGAGTAATCGCATACGCGAGTCGGACGCTGTCCAAAGCGGAGACGAACTACTCAACGACTGAAAAGGAGTGCCTTGCTGTCGTCTGGGCGATAACAAAGTTCCGCCCATATTTGTATGGAAGTCCTTTTAGCGTCATCACGGACCACCACTCACTCTGCTGGCTCGCGAATCTGAAGGACCCCTCCGGACGCCTCGCCTGGTGGAGCCTACGACTGCAGGAATTCGACATGACCGTGGTGTACAAGTCCGGCCGGAAGAACAATGTTGTCGACTGCCTGTCAAAAGCCCCAGTCGAGGCCGGTCCTGCCTGTATCGAAGACGACGACGATGAGTGTTTTCTCGGCGCTCTGGATGTCAGCGACATGGCAGCACTCGAGCGTGACGACCCTGAACTGCGAGCGCTCATCGAGCACCTAGAGGGATAAGCGAGTGCGGTTCCCCATGTTTTTTTACGAATCCTGCCTACCTTCTCCATACGGCAAGGGGTGCTGTACAAAGAGAACTTCGTCAAAAATCACACAGCATGGCTGTTGGTTATTCCTTCCAGTCTTCGAGAAGAAATCTTCCAAGGATGCCATGACGACCCAACGGCTGGACACCTTGGCTACAGCAGGACGCTCGCCAGGATTCGAGAAAAGTACTACTGGCCGAGGCTACCGAAGGCCGTTCACCTCTACATTCGATCATGCCACGAGTGTCAGCGACGCAAGAAACCGCCGACAAAGCCGTCAGGACTTCTGCACCCGATCTCGCCCCCGTCCACGCCGTTCCAGCAGATCGGAATGGATTTACTTGGCCCTTTCCCGCTGTCAACGTCAGGAAACCGCTGGATAATCGTCGCCACAAATTATCTCACATGGTACGCCGAGACGAAAGCCCTTCCATCAGGTACGGCTGTTGAAGTCGCCAAGTTTTTCATCGAGTCCATTGTCCTCCGGCACGGCGCCCCCGAAGTCCTCATTACAGACCGTGGATCATCGTTCATGGCCCAGCTGATGCAAGAGATCCTTCGTCTCAGTGGCACCGGTCACCGTCGAACCACTGCGTACCATCCGCAGACAAATAGACTAACAGAACGGCTAAACAAAACTATCGCCGACATGATCGTCATGTATGTCGACGTAGAGCACAAGACATGGGACGAGGTGTTACCCTACGTCACGTTTGCTTACAATACGGCGGTGCAAGAGACCACAGGAGTAACCACATTTCAGCTGGTGCATGGCAGAAAAGTAAGGACCATGCTCGATGCGATGTTACCCCACGAACCAGCTGACGATGGGATCCCCGACGCCCAGGTGGTTGTTCAACGAGCCGAAGAAGTTCGCCAGCACGCACGGCTCCGAATTCAAGATCAACAATGTGTCGACGCTATGCGGTACAACCTTCGCCGGACCGACGTTCGCTTGAAGCCCGGAGACCGTGTGTGGGTTTGGACCCCGACACGACGACGCGGTCTAAGCGAGAAACTCCTAAAGCGCTACTTCGAACCCTACAAAGTGCTTCGTCGACTCGGGGATCTGAACTACGAGGTGATGCCCGACAGAACACATACTTCATCACGCCACCCTCCACGACCGGAAGTCGTCCACGTCGTACGCCTCAAGCCGTACTACGCGCGATAAGACTGCGAACTGTGATCTTGTGAAACACTTAATAGGATTGTGTTTTGCCAGCCTCCATATTTTCCCATTCTTTCGTTTGTCTTGCTCTGTTTTGTTGCCTTTCACTTGGCATCGAGACGATGCCTTTTTAAAGGGGGGGAGTAATGCCACGCGCGTCAGCGAGCAACCGCGTGCGTGGCCAAGTGGTTAACGCGCTTGACTGTCGCGCAGAAAATCTAGCTTCGATTCCAGTCGGGGGAATGTCCTTTTATTTACTCTTTCAACATTGCGTTCTCGTGAGTTCGAGAACATTCTCGACTGATCGAGTTCCGAATGTTCTAGTCGCCGTACATTCTAGGCCGATTGTTCCAGAAGCCAATGCGCGTACATAAGGGGCTCCGAGTAGCTATCTGCAGTCAGTTTCGCCCCAGCGTTCGACTCTGCTGTCACGCCGACTTCGACGCCTGCGACGCTCTGCTTTCTTCTGTTCCCTTTTTATTTTGGGCATAAGTTCGCCCCATTAAACGTTTAGTTTCTTCAGTTATTATCGCCTCATCACTTGTCATTCGTGACAAATGCTCGTGACAAATATACAGACACACATCACATGCTGCAATGAAGTCGTCTCATGCTGAAGTCATGTTTGGACATAAAAAGGGGACTTGTCTGGACAATGATCACAGTGCAGGAAGGACTATCTGCAACTCCAGTTGGGAAAATGGCACCAAGCGTTCTAAATTCGAACCCGCCAAGTGACAGTCTTGCGCTATCTTTTCTACTGCATTGGCGGATAAAGCCTAAAGCCGTCATATGAGGGCTCAAAAGCATGTGGTTGAAAACGCGAATAGGACGGTTAACGAAACAGCATTTCACTTCCGGTGCATAATTTTTGAATGCGTTGGTGTAAACTTTCCATTCGGGCACACTTCCCGTTCGGGCACGCAGGTTTCGAGCTAATTGGTGTACAGTTTAAGCCATTTGCCTCGTCCTTTTACGTGAAAGCGATTCTTTGCTGGTGTCTATTTCCATTCTGGTGAGCCTCAGAATCACGGCAAGTGGCTCCATCGATGACGGAACTCAGGAATCATGATCAGGGATATCTCTTGAGTCGTGTAAACACTCGTTTATTCTGTTTTTGTCCCCATCGCAGAAGCCCTGGGCACGTCTGCCGGAGCCTATTTAGTCGTCTGATAACTTTTCCAGCACGTATTAACTCTGAATAAAGGCCGGCAATATTTAAAATTCAGTGCCGGCCTTTGTTTCTTTATGTTGCAGACAACTACGACAAGCGCGGTTTATCAAAACGCTAAACTAGTGCAGCGAGGAGATAAAATATGCCTTCACTGCCTCTGCCCATTGAAAAAGCATAGAATGGCTGTACACTGAGATGGATGTCGGCAAGAGTTTGAATTGGAATGACATCAAGTGAAACCACCCTATACACCACAATAGGTAGAAAGTCAAACCAGTTTCAAAGGGAGACTATGTACAAATGACAACTTGTCATGCACCTACCAGAAGGAATAAGGTTGAGAGCTGGGCTAATTGGTAGTTGTTAAACATAATGAGATAAAACAGCGTAAAAAGGTAAAAAAGAAAGCGACAAACCGGACAGGACAGAGCACTTACTCGCAACTATGTATTTTTACTGATAGACAAGAAGAAAGAAAACGCTCATTGTTCCACACATTCACACACACATCTTCTACCCATGATATCTATGCATTAGTGCACGCGGCAGATCTTCATTAACAGTTTCAGGAATTCTAGCTCCTTACTACACAAGGCCACCGACGCTGAGCCAATGCAGTTTTTTTCCACCACTGTGGATGCAGAATGCCTCAAGCACCTCACATACCACTTTTTTTTGTGCCTTCCCAAAATCATGGTGGTATTAGAAGACGGTTCGCAGAGGCATTCTTTACAGTGAACTGAAAGGTGCCTTCCCATTGTGGCTCCGAGAGAGTACTTGTGCTTACAGAGCCTATCGTTCAGGCAGCGTACAGTTTGCCCAACGTAGGTGCAGCCACACAAGAGGGGAATGGTGTACACAATGCCCGTAGCACATGGCACAAACAGCTTGGCGTGCTTTTTACTGCCCGTGTTCTTTTTTCATTCCCTCTGCCTTAGCATTAACTCTGGGACAAATCTCGCTCGTTTTTTGCGAGGCTAAAAAATCACTAGAATTCTGAAGACACCGACTGGCCGCTTTCGACAGTTTGTATATGGGTTTCATCGACTTGGAAGTCGCTCCCCGAAGAAATGGCGTCTAAGTCATTCCCACAGAGGACGACGCATTGTGGGACACGAGCAGCGAGAAGCACTCATTGTCGGACTTAGGTTCTAAGAATCTGAGTAGTAACGCTCGCACACTTCCAGTTTTATTGCTTGCAAAGCAATTAAATAAATGTGCCATGTTTTTTAGTCCTTCCGTATGCTTGGCCAAATTTGTTACCAAGGTAAGGTTGCATTTTCTTGCCATAAAAACTTTTTTCACGCTTTTTGCAACTTGTAAATTAAGGGGTCGACCAATATTCCAGCTTATACGGTATGTTGAACTTTAACCCGTGCAAAGATCAAAAACCTTTGAAGCATAAGCTTCAGAAGGTTTGCACCTGATTCGGGCATCCTCTAGAAAAGTCTATCTATGACTTATGTATTCAATTGTTAGTAGTACTGCACTGTTCAAGGTATGAGAGATTACTGTGTTTCTGGTGTCTAACAAAATTTATCCTATCAGCTGCTTTCAGAAACCCAGGGAGATGTCCCATCAGATGACATGATGGATGAAACATCTGATGAGATGTCTGAGGAGCTGCTTGATAGTAGCATTAGGGCCAGTGGTGCGAGTACCAGCGACTCCAGGAACGGCCACAACACAAGTAGCAGCAACCCTGCTGGCCGTGGAAGGAAGACTGGTGGTGCCAGTAATGAAATAACTGTCACGTTGCAGCAAGTACCCGAGTTGGGGAAAAGGAAGAGACCCCTGCACCCCTCTGCCACCCTTGCAAAGTCGGCGATTGAAGAACAAAAGTTGCTCTGGCTAAGTTTGGAAGAAGCTCGGGGCCAAGAGTTCACTCTGCGGGAGCAGGAACTGAAGCTTCAAGCGAAGGCACTGGCCCTGCAAGAGAAGCTCGCAAAGTCATGATGGCTTTTTTAAATAAAATAAGTTACAGTGAAAGCTGTGGCTTTAAAAAACTGGTGATGCTTTTTTTTGTCCTTTGCTGGCAAATTATTTTGGGCTTACCAGGGAAGTAACATCATTTTCAGACCCCAGAATAACAGATTTAGAACACATGGTGCTTGCAAGACATCACAACACTGTGATGGCAACAATGGGAATTTATTCACCACACCTGGCATCCAAAGATACACAGGTCCACAATCTGAAGGTGGACAGTAAATAAGTGTGTGTGGCAACCATCGGCAAGACAGTAATCATACAATGTCAAATACAAATCCAGATGGGCTGGGGAGCTGCACATGCTGCAGAAAAGGTGTGCTTGAAGTTAAGTGCCCTTACCGTGCCAGGTATTGTTGGACTTCGGAAATCCCTAAGCTTAAGAACTCCTGCCTCACCACAGAATGGGGAAAGCTGATGTTGAAAACAGACCACAGGTACTATTTTCAAGTACAGACGCAAATGCTGGTTTGTGGCAGAATATACTGCGACTTCGTAGTGTGGACTACGAAATATCTCTTTTAGGCAGCAAACCTATAGAGATAGAGGGTTTTGCAGCGAGATGGTTGCCTGTCTGAAGGTTCCCTGTTTGAAGACCACTATTAGCCCGCACGTTTGCCATACATCACGTCATCGTCTTCATCGACATCGTCAGCCGCATGGAGTGCTAGGCCTAATGAACTACGAAAGACCTGGACGCTACTCATTGCACTGCTGCTCTGTGCCGGCGATGTCTCCCCAAACCCTGGACCGTGTCACTGCCAACGCTGCTGTCATCAGCTGCGCAGAGGTGTGGGTGCTCTGTGCTGCGAGGTGTGTCAAAAGTGGTTTCACAGGAAGTGCGAGCAGATCACGCCGCCTTCGTACTGTCGACTCACGACGCGCCGCGACCAGTGGGAATGCGGTGCCTGCCGGCTCCCTCAAATCAGTGATCACCCGATTCCAGCTGATCGACGCAGCGATCCCGATCCCTTCAGCCGAGATGCTCCCGCAATCTAAACTTCTGGTCTGCCAATCTCCGCTTGATCAGAAACGAGCTCCCGGATTTCCATGCTCTGCTTGATACCTATCCAAATACCGTGTTCTCGTTGTGCAAGACGTGGTTGGACTCATCCACAAGTGACGGACAAATCGCGGACACTGTCTGGTTCCATATTTTCCGCAGGGATCGGTTCTGATCCCGAGGGGGTGGGGTCATGGTGCTAGCCCCTGCTCATCTCCCATGCCGTCGACGAAGAGACCTCAAGGGTGACTCACTCGAGGCAGTCTTTGCAGAGATCCAAAACAGACGTGACCGCTTTCTGGTCTCTCAAGTGTTGACTGCCCCCCCGACACGCACGATGCAGCTTACGGTGCTTTAAGGAGATCCCTCGACCTTGTTTCTGATGACCGCGCGGCATCTGCTTGGTGGGTGACTTTAATGCGCATGTGAATTAAACTGACCCGGTCACCCCGGCACCCCGGTACCCCGGTCACCCCGGTGGATAACAAAGGAGATAATCAATCTCTCGAGGCGAAAGCGGATGCTGTTCGCGAAAGCCAGAAAGAGGAACTCCCAAAGTTACCTTGAAGCGGCCAAACGCCTCCAGAAGGATATAAAAAGGCAAGTCCATATAGCCCACCAGAAGTATGTAACTGACATTGCGGCCTTGGCCTTCAGGCAGCCTAAGCGCTTTTGGGCCTGTCAAGCGGCAGCATAAAACATCCGTGAGCCCCTGCTTTACCCATAACAACAAACCAGTCACTCTTCCTGCGGAGATAGCGGAGCTCTTCAGCGGTCACTTTGCCTCACTCTGGTCCAGTGGCAGCACTCCCCTGGCAGCCTCATCAAGTTTAGAAGAAGCGCTCGAGGGAACCCCATGCACAACCACAGGCTCTTTACCCTCTATCGCCATAACAGAAGGCAACTTAGAAGATGCCCAATCCAGGCTCCACCCTTTTCAGAGCCTCGGACCAGATGCCATACATCCCTCACTCCTGAAGCTCTCGGGCCACAGCCACGGGCCAGTACTAAGCAGGATGCTTCAAAAGATCATAAATGCAGGCTCTTTTCCCTCTTCATGAAAACAGCCACTCATCACCCCTATTCACAAGGGAGGTGGACTGCGTACATACCTCAATGAGTCCTACTGCCCGATTGCCTCAACATCGGTTGTCTGCAGAACCTGGAGCGAATTATTAACAAGAAGATCCTGTGCCACCTTGAGAACAGCATTTTGTCAAATGCCCAACATGGGTTTCGGCCCGGAAGGAGCTGCGAGACAGCACTGCGTGTTGTGGCCCACACTGCGAGTGCGTCTCTTGACAACCGCACGCCCTGTGAACTGGTGCAACTGGATTTCGAGAAGGCATTCGACCGCATTGATCATCGCCTCCTGCTTCAGAAACTCATTGAGGCAGGTATCAAGGGTTCTTTGCTCCAATGGCTGCTTAGCCTGGTCACCGGGAGGACACAGCAAGTGCTGTTCCATGGCTCCGCATCAACGTCTCGTGCTGTTCTTTCAGGGGTCCCTCAGGGCAGCGTAGTTGGCCCCACCCTGTTCTCGATCTACATCAACGGGGTCACGGAAGTCCTGTGCTCCATAGCAATTTTGTACGCCCACAACCTGACACTGATTAAGCCCCTAAACTCACCTCAGTCCTACCTCGAACTTCAAGGCGACCAAATGTCTGCCACATGCGGTCTAAAGCCCCCTACGAGCCTCAACGCTAAGAAAAGTGTGACAATGACAGTCACCACGGGTACAAAGAGTCCGACCGCCCCACCCCTTGTTTTGGGCTCTGTTCCCCTCCAGCGGGTCCAGAGCACTACTCCGCTGGGGGTGAGTTTCGACAACCATTTGAGCTTCACAGGACACATAAGGGGCATTATGGCAAAGGCGCGTCGGTCACTAGGCTTCGTAACATATGTCACACGTGGCATGCCACCGAGCGCGTTCCGGCACCTCTACACGGGATCGGTGCTACCCCACCTAGGGTTTTGCTCACCTGTGTGGAGCCCCTTCCAGAAATCACTTGAACAAGGCCCGGGGAGTGTGCAGCGCAGGGCTGCTTACGCGCTCTACAGGCGCAGTGTCCCTCGTGCCGCGCTTTCACCCTATAGGGACATACCTACGACAGCCCTCCTACAGGGAGCTAACTGGCACAGCCTTGCACACAGAAGAGATGTGACTTCCATCCGTCTCTTCTGCAACCTGATGGGAACCCCAATGAAGCCCTCAGACGCTCCTCGCTTCAACGCCTGCACCGGAAAGATTCAGCCTTTCCTGGCACGTACACTACGCCACCTTGAGTCCTGCTTGATGTGCACAGCCAGGAATTGGATCCCTCTGCCCCCTGAGCTAACTGTAGAGATTACCATTGACCCCGAGGACATTAGGGCTCTCTGCCGGCAGGCCTCAAGTGTGTTCCCATAGTCCTCCATGCTCCCTATTCCCCCTCCCCCCCCAACCTGTTTGTATTCATCATCATCATCATCATCATCACACCATTACATTATTGCCATCTGTACAAATTCATGACTGCTCAACCTTGTATTGTGAGGCGTCTCAGACCTCTACAGTATGGGCCATCGGCCTTTCTGCGGTGTCGCGGCTGTCCTGAGCCAGAATAAACAATATTACTATTATTATTATTATTAGCTGTGTGGACTTCTTTTGGTGTGCACTCCTGCTCGAGATCAGCTTAAGGTACTGGAGCCAAAAAAGCCGTGAAGATGACACACTCGCAGACAGCACTACATGCTCACACGGCGAGGAGGAAGACAATGTAACTGATCAAAATTATTGCTACTGCAAAGGACCAGAATCAGGCGAAATGGTGAAGTGCGACAAAGAGTCCTGCAAGTACAAGTGGTTTCACTTTGTGTGTGTGAACTCGGAGAGAGCCCCTAAGGCACGAAAATGGTTTTGTGGTGACTGCAAAACAAATAACAAGAGGTAGAATTCTGAATGACACGCAAAAGTGTGCATCCTAACTTTCCTTTTTTTTGCCCAAGTGTGGAACGTATTTCGAGCAATGAAGTGAATGGACTTCTTTTTCTTATGAGTTGAGGGCTTAATAAAGTTTGCATCTGTCTGGTAAATCTTGTCAAAAGGGACTACGCCACAAGGGGACAAGGTTGCAGTTCACAATTTCGGCAAGGGACCTCGATGGTGGTTGGGTGAGGTTGAAAACACCTGCGGAACATCCATTGTGACTGTACCAACTCTGCAAAAGCAAGTGTGCCGCCACAACGACCAAGTCAAGCGACACTTGACCACTTGAGCATCAAGCCCTGGGGAACTACCACCACCTCAAAAGGACCAAGGCTATGCAGCAAGCTAACCAAGGACAGTGGAGACTGCAAGGACGCCCTGCAGGAGACGACCCACACAAACTGTCCGCAAGACCCTAAGATTCATATAGCCTTCAATAAGAAGGTAGCCTTCATTAAGAAGGGAGGAGTGCTGTGCATTTGTACGCCCTCACTAGATGGCGCCATTGACCCGCTCCGTAATGACTGCGCCCTTTGTCAGAAGGGGGCCGGCTCTGGGACCATGAGGATGGAAGGATGCTGTCATTCCTGCCGCTTGTTATTAGTTAATAAAGTATTATGTTAAAACCAAACCCCGAAGTACATAACAATGACGTCAAGGTCACGACGTATCTGCCGGGTCTCCCGAGATGCATCGCGCTCTTTGATAGCCGATTTTGAAACGCTCGGCAAAATCTCGTTAGTTAGAACGAAAAATACAGCCATCTGCTTGAAATACAACCATGAGATTATCAATTACGGGTTTAGCCGATTCTATTCTACTTATTTCTTAATTTTTTTTTATCATTTAAGTTCCGATTAAGTATTCCTTTAAAAGGAAACGATTGCAAGAACATCTTGTGGTAGAATAAAAGCATGTAGTTAGTACAGGAAATTCACAAGTGCTTGCCCATGTGTAGCAAGCTAAACTTCATGTGAAAAGTAGGGTGAGTTAGCTGCAGGGTATCGTGACATTGATGAAGCAACGAGAGGACAACCCTGCCGTCCATACCGCAAGCTAAAGCTGCACGAAGAACGTTTAGCAGTTGCTTTGGACAATTGGGACAATATGGATGCACTCATCTGTTGCCTGTGCTTTCGTGTTTGCTTTGCAGACATACTATTTAGATACTCTCTGTATTTGTTGCTGTGTTTCGGCCTTTTGATGTTGCGATTGTTCGCTGTTCCGAGTTTTCGCCTTTTCGAGTCATTGGGATTTTGAATTTCAGCATTCTGAATGTCTCCTGCCTAGACAGGCCTGGAACAAGGCAAAACAATACTCTGCACTGACTTCATGGAAGGACAGCATTTCCAAACACCATTCACTTGAACAAGATAAGAAAAAGACTGAGCCTCAAGTATAGCTGTCCGATGCCAGAAACTGTACTTCAAAATATCATTACTGGGTGCCCCGCTTATGCCAGGAACAGGGACACTGTGTACAACAGACTTGCTGTAAAGAGGCAAGTTTCTACAGATAATATTTTCTTTCTGGTGCTATTAAAAAGATGTGAAACATCTTTCAATACACTCTTGGATATTTTTTTTGTGGTAAAGGTTTTTTGCAGAATACAGCAAAACAACAGACCTGGAGTTCAAGAGAGCTTTTGGGCTAACCCTTAAGTAGCCAAAGTCAGCACCAACACAAACCGGCCACCACCACCACTACACATACCAGCCCTTGTAGTTAAGGTAGCCGCTTGCATTCTCTTGTGGTGGCGACACCGGGAAGTGGCATTCATCCAGCGGCCCCACTTCTTGGGGGAACTCTAGTGCAGCTTGAAACTCTCGGATAAGTTCCGGCAGCTCCTTTGGGGCCATCAGTTTGGCCCACCCAGGCTCAAGAACAGACACGATAGTCTCGCAGAACTTTCAATGCAGTTCATTGACGGTCGATTGGTCGATACCGAACAGGGTACGTGGCCACCGTCATGTCCTCGACCGTGGAGCACAGTTTAAAGAGGGCGACGCCCACCCGCTTCTCGATCGCGATCATCTCCCACTTGCAAGTGACTTGTCGCTCTATTTAAAGTCGGCACACATCAAGAAGGTAGCAAAATGCAGCTGGCCTTAAACAAAACGCCTGTTTAAAAAAGTACTCTGGCATGTTGGGCAAGGTACCTTCAAACCATTGCTCATATCTTCCAAAAACTGCACCTGCCAATTCACTGTGAGACAGTTCATCGCTGTGGTTGCAAGTATGAAGTTGCTTGCCAGCATCTAGCTGGCCCTCCAAGCTATCGGCTTCACTTTTTGCCGATGACACAACAGCTCGGAAGGCAGCCAAGGAGCTTTGTTGCTGTGCGTGCATACAAAAAAGAACAGCAACCTGAGTCTGGCAGTTCCGAAGGCTCCATTGTCGTTACTAACGGAATTGGTGGGGTAAGCAGACAAGGAACCGAACGGAGAAGAAACTCACAAGCCGAGGAACAATGAGTTTTCACACGGAAACATCATTGTTCCCTTTAGAGCAGCTCATACCAGCCTGTACCAAGGAAGGTTGCTTCGTCAGCAGAAACAACACCTGTAATCGTTGAAAAATAATCCGAATAAACACAACCCATAATATTGTTTACAAAAATAAATGGCAATACATCAGCAATTTTGTTGTGTCGAGCCATTTATTTTGCTAAATAAGTGACAATTGTCTCCAACAAATCGAAAACTACAATTGCAATAAACATCTCCTAAATGGCCTTCAAGATGTTCCCGACACGTCTGACACCCGAAAGCTTGGATGTCCTTTGGGAATCTCGAAGGCCTTTGGCCTAAATGGCATTCGAGTTGACCGTCTGACAGGGGTGGGGTATAAAAGACGTTTAAAACGAAAGCGTCGTTAGCGCTTTCGTCCGCTTTTGGGTCGGACGAAAGCGCTTCTGACCCAAAAATAGAAATCAAACTAGACGCAATTTTCAGCTGCCCGGCCTCTTTTTCATTAGCCGATTCTCGTATAATTTAGGCAGAAATCAATCTTGCGCTCGGCGTATTCTACACACATGAAGCTATTGTATAACCGAGGTCTCACACAACTCGGAGTTCTAGCCCTTGGGCAGGAGGATTGTGCGTTCACCAAACAAATGGGATTTCAGAACTATTTTTTGCTTTTTAGCTGTCTGGCCTCTTTTTAACGACCCAATTCTCAGGTATTCAAGCAGAAATAGCAGTTGCACTCGGTGGGATGGCCTTATTATGTTACTCAATATGGCGAAAACCAATTTATAATGACTGTAATTTCCTTACAGCAATGTCGTTACAGCCAGCTCTGCCTTAAGGCAATCATTGGAGTCTACTTTGATGCTACATTTTTGCTCTTGTTTTGTTAGGCTCGAATTTAAATTTGAGCTGCACACCTTAATTAATCGGTGCCTACACTGATTGCCAAAGCCACATAAAATTGAATTTCACCAGGATTTCATTAAAACTGGCGAACAGACTCGACCATGTCTGTCCAGCAGGCACCAAAAGTGGTCAACAACTAAGCAAGCGTGTGCTGTCCTACCGTCACTCTAACTTTGCACAGCAAGCAGAGCTTCCAGCCGTAACAGCCAGCAGGCGATACAGTGTAGGACCAACGTTAATAGATAGGTGTGGGACAATGAAGCAGCGAGACTTCCAGGAGAGTTCTTTCAAAAGCCGCGAGTCTTTGCACTTCTCTCTTCATTTTGCAGGTAATCATGTGTCATGATTTTATCGCCGTCTCATACCTTGTTTTGTTACTCGTAATGTTTGCGTTTTCGGGTGTGCCAGAACGAAGGCCGTCTGGTCTGGCCGCTGGCATAGACAAACACACTAACACTACAGCCTAACTTTAAAAAAATATGTGCAATCAAGGGTTTGGTGCCTTCGACCATGTGCTAAACTGTAGATTGTTTTTCAAACTACTTGTCACCCAGTTTTTAAAGGCTCTTTTGTTCATATAAAGGGCCGGGCTATGAAATATATGTTTGAAGCAAATAAGAAAACTTGCTCAACAAGTTTGTGCTAGCTCAAACGAAACTCTGCAACAGAGCTAATACTCCAAGACCGTTATGTCATGCTGCCTCCCATTCTGCCAAAAAGTTTGTACAAATCTTTAGGCAGCATGCAGCTAGTTTGCCATGAAATGAGGCTGCTTGTCTCTCCGCTGTAGAGGGGAGATTTGTTTGAGCTGGAACCTTTGGCTAGCGTCACGCAATATTAAAAAAGGGCCAGCAAGGCGACAAAGTGCATGCTAGCGCACCTGCTCAGCGATCAACTGGCTGCACAGTTTTCGTGGGTGGGCCGGAAGGGCAAACAAAACTTCTCGTCTTGAGGACTGCTGCTGCAATTGTTGGTAAGTTAATATCTATACACTTCCTTTCCTATTACTCACGCCTTTTCTATTACTCAGGCCAGTGGCGAAACATGCATGCCCCTCCAGTCAATCAGAGCTTGGCCCAGCCTCTTTTTGATATCAGCCCCCAAGAAACATTGTCTGTAATCTGGGCCTGCCCATAATTAGGCTTGCAAGATTAAAGGGGTGCTAAACTGATATTTGGATTTTACAAACCAGGGCAGCAGAAGCGTTTAACAGTACACTGCAAACCCCCCAAAACATCACTAATACAGCAACATCTAAAATGAATGGCCTTATTTTTCAGGGGCGCATGATGCCACATTTCTTGCTGAAAAGTTTTGGAGGATAGGAAGCAGACTCGTTTGTGCAGTAGAGAGGTGAAGCCAAGGAAAAAATGAAGCAAGGAATGCAACGTCGCACCCCTAATTGCTACATGCACTTAATCACCCGTTTGCTGCATATGATTCATGAATAATGGTTTGTAACGTCCCATCTAGTTTAGTGATATCCATATTTTTGTTCAGCATCCCTAATACCTACATTCATTAAGTTTTACGCTTGTTATGGTCTTTGTCAGCTTTATCCCAACATAGCTTTCACTGCTTAGAAATAAATTTGGTCCACCCTTTATATGAAAAAAGTGCACATGGTCAGTTGATGTTCTTCAGCTGTGTCATCTAAGGCAGTCAGTAGGGAGGGAAGTGCATGTGTCCCATCTGGCCCGAATACCCAGAAAAACTACACATTTGTTCTATGCTAGGGTTTAACCTTGGGGCTCCTTCAGTCTTTTTTATCTATTGGCGGACCTTCTTTACAAAAATCGATCTGCCTTTCCACTCTCGTGAAGAAGGAAGACCAGCGGAGCTGTACTCGATACACTGTGTGCTTCTTCTTCGTCATCATCTGTTTTTCGCGCTGTTTCCTACGATGAATTCCCACCAATGTGCCCAACTATCCATTCTTCTATTATAGCTGGAAAGGTTGCCGCCATGTACGAGCAACGGCGGAAACCATACTGGTTGTGTGCGTGCCGCCGTCGCTTATAGATGGCAGTAGCTGTCCAGGTAGGTTTGTGTCGACATACACGGACACGATCCTGGGGAACCTAGCCCTTAACAGCTCCGCTGTAAAATTGTGTTTATAATACAGTCGAACCCCACTTCAACAAACGCCGCTTCAACGAAATTTCCGGTTCAACGAATATTTTTCAGTTTCCTCCTCAACGGTCTCTAGGAGTCAATGCATAAAAATTCTCACTTCAGCGAACACTGTTTCTTGCGCCGTTCCGCTTGAACGAAATTTCACAGGGCAATTCGAAGTTCGAAAGTTTAATTTTCCGTACAGAAAACAAACTTTCGAGCACTTTGGTGCATTTTGGCACATAAAATGCGTATATTATAAGTTTAAATCGCGTGTTGAGCCACCAGAAACTGCCACTAATAGCCGGTACCCGGTACCCGAGCACAACGTTGACCGGGCTTGCAGGTCGCCATTACTTGATGGCGACGGCGATGAGGCTGGCCTTCCTTCACTGTTGCACCGATGTTGGCTGCACCCTAGCTCTTGGCTTAATAATGCTCTGCTGCAGACTATCCAAAGTCGAAGCTCAGTCGTCTTTTATGTTTTGTCGCTTGTCCTTTTGTCAGTACAATATGTGGGCTTTTTGCACATGGCACGATAGCACCGCCAAGCAAAACGCGAAAGTTTTTATCTTTACAAGATAAAGCTCGCATCATGGCCGAAGTTGCAAGTGGACAGAAGAAAGCTGTCGTCGCGGAAAAGTTCGGAATTTCTCCGAGTTCTTTGTTGACAATCCTAAAGTCGAAAGATGCAATCGAAAAAGGCTCTTGCATCGGGGACATCGGCCAAGCGAAAGAAACTGACACCGTCGACGCACGAAGACCTCAACAAGGCTATGTACACATGGTTTGTGGGACGAGGGCGAAGAAGATACCCATCAGCGGAAGCGTCGTGCAGCAGGAGGCAAATTTCGCTTGCCTGCTGGGAATCGACAACTTCAAAGCTAGAACCGGCTGGCTCAACAGGTTCAAGGCCCACCATGACATTGTCGGCAAGACGCTTAGTGGCGAGTCGGCATCGGCAGACACAGGCAGTGCTTCCGCTTGGATGTCAACAAACGTTTCTGCGTTGTTGAATGACTACGAGATGTCCGACATTTACAACGCCGACGAGACAGGACTTTTCTATGAGATGCTGCCGTCGAAAACTCTGGAAATGAAAGGTCAGCGCTGCCACGGCGGAAAACACAGTAAAAAGCGCGTGACCGTACTGCTGTGCGCCAACACGAACAGGTCTCACAAGCATCCACCGATGGTTATCGGCAAGAGTGCAAGGCCCCATTGTTTTAAAGGGAACAGGAGCCTTCCCGTCAAGTATATGGCCAACAGCCGGTCTTGGATGTTGCAGGGCCATTTTTTCGGAATGGGTCAAAAGGTTCGACTGCGACATGAGGAGGCGGGGCCGGTGGGTTTGCTTGTTGCTGGATAATTGCTCCGCTCACCGAATTCCGGATGCTAAGCTCACAAATCTGAAGCTTACATACTCTCCGACTAATTGCACTTCAATAATTCAGCCCCTTGACCAAGGTGTCATTAGAAGCCTGAAGTGTGCCTACCGCCAGCAAGTGATGCAGCGTCTCGTACTAAATGTGCACGCAGGTCGGACACCAAGTTGGATCTCTACATCGTGCTGCAGATGATGACCGCTGCATGGACTGCAACCAAACATTCAGTCATCGCCAACTGTTTCACGCACGCGGGCTTCAAGCTCGGAGACCCAGACGCCGACTCCGCTGAGGATAACGAAGCAGTGCGTGGCTGCTCGTGATGACGACTTCGCCATGAACTTACTCGCCAAACGCGAAAACCACGTCACGGAGCTCCTAACAAGAAAAAGGAAGCAGGCGACGCTCGATACTCTCTGGAAATAAAGATTTCTGTACTCTACCAATTTAGGCATGCCATTTTTTTGCAAATTCACAACAAAATTTTTGGTACAACGAATTTTTTGTTGCGCACCGTCAATTTTGTTGTAGCAGGATTGGATTGTAATAAGCAAAAATGCATCCATTTCTCCAATTGTTATCAAACTGGCTGTCGAAAGTCCAGACAGTGGGTTGATCTATTGACGACACAGTATTCAATGGGGACAGACTCCCATTCACTTCTGTGAGGCATCACTAGTATTACGTTATTCATACACGCTTATTAATTTTCGCTGCTGGAAGGCAGCTGCCGCGAGGAAAGGATGCCATAGAAGACACCATCAAGGCGTGGCTCTGTCACGCACCTGAGCGCATGGCCGGAAAAAAACGAGAAAACCGAAGAGAAGTCGACCAAGCTGACGGTATGCTTCTTGCCAGACTGTAGCGTAAGGCTTCCAAAAACCTTTGTGCTAGAGATGCCTATGGACTACAGCATGAGAGGTCATCATTACTTCATGGGCAGTGCTTGCTTCAATTAAATATTGTAATTAATTGTTCATCATATAACTGCACACAGTATTTCTTTAATACAGTAGAATCTTGGGCATCCCACAGTTGGGGCAGTAGCTATGCCGTTTTAGAATCGCTGGAGATTGTGGGCTGAATTCCCTGCCAAGGCAGCTGCATTTTCATGAGAGTAGATCCTCAGATGCCTAAGAATATCTACAGGGTGTCTAGCAAATTATTATTTTTAATCCCCCAAATTTCCAGGTTTTCCCTGACAATTACAGGGGAAATTCCCTGACCACTGTAGAGGCACTTAAATATATAAGACCATTAAAACACAAGGCATTGAGCACAGTGAGGATCTTTTTGCATGGGCTCAATCCAACTTGCATATTCTGAAATATTCGGGTACGTCCAGTCCGGATTAAACGAGCACTTTCTTGCCGCCGACATTGTCAGTGAACAGGCCACTTCCGGAAGCACGATGAAAACATGACGCTCAACCACACACGTTTATAACCGAATGGCAGCATGGCCGCCAGATGCACACTTTCAAATACTTTTGGCTTAAGGCTTGGAATGGATTGGGGTCTGCAGCTTTTCTATTTGTTACTAAATGTAGCAGCTCTAACTGGATCTAGCCTAGTGTCACGCCTTCAATCCAATCCAATCCAAAGCTTGGACTAGATTTGTCGACTGTTCTCTTTGCATCGAGTAGCACACTCTACATCGGGTGAGCAGAGCCCGCGCTCCGCTCTAAGCAGAATTTATTGCCCATTTTTCTGCCCCTAAGTCCTCAAGTTTTCGCTCAGGGCACTCGATGACGTTTCCGGCTCATTTTCCCCCGACTGAACTCGCTTTTTGACAATAACCCTGACAATTCCCTGATTTTTCCCGGTAATTAAAATTTCCCCGACAAATCCCGGTTTTCCCGGTCGCTAGACACCCTGTTCTAGAGCGTGGCACTGTGGCGATTCCTATACCTCATAGCTGTGCCGGGTCATGATCTTTTTTTAAATTTTCATCTTGATGTATAATACACATGCAATAAACCCTTTAATTGCTAGTCCACTTTTTGGCAGAGTAGCCCTTCAGTTAGAAAATTGTATACACATAGAAATGTAGGATAAAGACAGTCCTATTACAAGGTGCACGCTTGTACTACTCACGGTTAGTAGCTGCCAGATTGGCCCTGTTGCAAAGTGCCAGCCTATGTTTTGGTTTCCAGCGATTGAATCTTGTTCATTGGGGCCCAGCACTTCCCTTCACATAGTTCGCAATCTACTTCATGGAAGTCCGTGGACAGGAAAAAATCTGTGCTAGGACCAAATGATGCCTGTGTGCTTGGAATTTAATTTCAATGTATTTTGTTATTAAAATATTTATTTCCCATTTCAGTCTTTGCATATCCACAATCTGTCCTTGTATTCAGGGGAAGCTTCTCTTAAACACAACTCTTTCCTATAATGCTGTAAAACCCTTTATTTTTGCGGCCCCTATTTTTCGCGAATCAGTCAGAGGACATAATCGCAGCCACTAAATTTCGCTAATTCCAGACGCCTGCATTGAAACTCTTAAGGATTGAAATTTTCATGTGCCCTTAAATTTCACAAATTTTTTCAATTCACAAAATTTGCAAAAATTAAGGGCTCGCAAACATTAAGGGAATTATAGTACTATTTTGTTTGTATTCATGAGCCAGACGTGCAAGCAATACATTGTTCGGATCAAAATAAAAATTCCAAAAATGTCTGTATCTAAAATTATTTAGGAATTTTGATATGCGTTTTACAAATATAAGTTGGGATTGAAAAAGTTTAGAAGGGACTGTGTATGACTGTCATATAAGACCTAAAACACCACATCATTCTTTTTCAGCACATTCTTGTTTGTGCAAATCTTTTTGTGTGCCACCTGGTTAAGACACTTGTCATCTCTCAGAATGCCATCTATAAGCCACCATTGTGCTTGCTCAGCATGGTCTTCTTCATCCTCTTAAAAGATGCATAGCAGCTGAAGTTCTTCTGTTGGCTAATCATTTTCTCACTTTTTTGGAGCACACCATGGTTATTCATACTCACTTAACCTCAGTTAGAAGGGCCAGTATGCAAGAAAACACCAAAATAAACTCCTACTGCCTTTTTTCTTTGAATTTCTAGATTCCGAGTAAACGGAGCCAACAACCGGATCTGCGACATCGTCCGAGGACTGCAGCAAGTCTCACCAAGTCATTTACTTGTCTTTTTTTCTTTCTTTTGAAGAAGCAAAAATGGGTTTTGTTGTTTCATTCATTAGAGACGCTACTTCTTTGTTATTTAAGTGCAACTTTTATGTCATTCACAGCTTTTTGTAGTATGGTTGCCCAATTTTCTTAAGACTTTACCTCCTGGGTATACCAGCAAGGAGCCTGAGCACAACAGCAACCAACACTGTAGTGAGCAGCCTATAATTTGTCTCCGTCGAAAGTGCACCGCAGCAGACGCTTTAAGTCATTGCGCCAATCTAGTTACACAGGCGTGACACATGAACTTGCAGTTGAACGCAAGATTATGTGGCGCTTGTTATGCGTCAACCCCTCCAAACTAGATTGTCTTGGGGGGCTCGTAGCGCCCGCCTCTGTTAACTTTAGGATGTGACAAAGTGTTGGAACTCTGACAGCGTTGAACATTCTAGTCTTTGAAACTAGTCTCATAAACCAAAGCATTTTGGTTTATTGGTCATCTGGTCACAGGATCATGCAGATATCACGCAAAGAATTGTCTGAAGAGCTCCGACTAACAGCAGCCGTTCTTCCGGGATTTATGACGTCATGCTATGAAAGCTTGAATATGTCTGTTTTTGTCCTTCTGTTCGTTTTGTGCTTTCTCACTGTTACATCTGTTCCAACATGCTCGTCAAAATCTTCATTTTACGCTTGAGCAAATTTTAACTTCAAGTTTAGTTTCATATTTTGTGACATGCTATGTTGCCACTTAAAGGGGGCCTGCAATCATATTTAAGCGTCTACCTTTTTTGCGGTTTCCACGTCTCTTGGGGTTCGGGCAAGCCAGCGGGCACGGAGAGAGGAACTAAATATCAGTGCGTCATATTTTAACCGGACGACGCGGAAACCTCCTCTACCGACGAGGGCGACCCGCGGTACCGAAAGCACGCGATATGTGACGTCTTTGGTCCTGGGCTTACTACTGGTCAGAGCCGCTAAAAGTTTCCTTTTAGTCGAAATAAAAAATATAAGTGGCGCGAACCGATTCAGTTATTTATAAAAGAAGTTTTTGTTCAGTATTTTAGATGAGAAAAGAAACAAATGCAGTTTATAAAGTACGAAAACAAGAAATGACCCGTCGTCATACCCGCCACCAAGCGGTGGAAAAGGCGGCACATACTAGAAAGGAGTAGTGGGGTCAGGCACCGACACGGAAAGGTCCCGGATGCACGCGCCGGCGCTGCGGTCGTAAGGACAGGAGGATCCGACCGGCTCCGAGCGTTCCAAAGGCCTTCGGCGAGAAGCTTTGTCTTGCGGTTTAGCCGTTTCGCGGTATGGCAGCGCGAAGTGGCTTCCATTCTGAACTGATCTTTACCCCGTGTTTGCTGTCGTTTGTGGCCAATGAAGTGTCATGCCGAATTAGTGTTTAATCGCGCAGCAAATGCAATGAGAGCCGCTCTGGCTGCCCGCTGCATACAACCTATCCAGAACATGTTTCAGTGGCGCCCTCTCGCACCGTCGACACGGAGTGCGGCAGCCGTGAGCGGTCGCTGAGTTCACTACCCCTCCTCTAGTTCACGGCCACTCAAGCAACCAAGGACGTCATGAGGGAGGTTATTTTTTGCTTGTTTTTGTAATCTTAATTTGCCTATACCTTTAAAAATAAAGCGAATTTCGAGAAAAGAAAAGTTTCACTAAGTTACTACGTTCAGTGCACTCAGGTTCGGTGCAAATTAAAAACCAGTAAAAAAGTCCTTGCAGGGCCCCTTTAAGGTGGTAGACTTAAAAGTTTCTGTCAAAGAAAAACTTACCTCAATGAAACATTACAAATGAATGCAAGGACATTGGTAGGACAACCTGGGAGCTAAGCCTTTTACCAGCCAAAGTGAGAAACCTTGCCTCAGTCAAACGTTACAAATGAATGCAAGAACATTTGTATGGACCAACTTGGAGCTAAGCCTTTTACATGCCAAACTAAGAAATGTGGGCTGTTAGGATTTCTTTTAAGGCAGCGGTCCCACGGCCACCATCTTTATTCTTTTTTTTATAACGTTTTATTTTTTTACGGTACTTAGAATGGCCCTACGGAGCTGTCGTTTTGCAGGCATTTTTCTAATGGTCAGTAAATTCCAACCAAACTTTATTGGCATAACTAATTTATGTGATCTGAAAATTATTAATTTAGAAATCGCATACCGGATCGCAGATTTCTCCTTTAATAATGAAGTTAGGATTATTATTTTTTCTATTTATATTTTGAGGGCTGTGGGCTTGTTCTTTAAGAGCCCTTTTTTGTAATTTCAATTTTAAAAAAGGCATAAAAATTCAACTGTTTTGTTAAAAAAGTGCTTAAAATTTTTAAACATATTTTAAAATTGAAATTGTAAAAATGGCTCTATAGAGAACAAGCCCACGTCCGTGACAATATGAATGGAAAAATGGTAATCTTAACTTTATTAGTAATCTTAACTTTACCTAAATCGCACGCTCCATAAGTTAAAAACAAAACCATTTCAAGCTGCAATAGTATGGTATAAAATAAAGTCGAATACTGACTACAGTTAATTATTGGGAAATACAAATGTTTCAAGTCCCTGTTTAGCAAACAAAAGTATTCCAATACTCAACAGAGTACAAATCAAAAGCCTCCCAATACTTAACGGAGTACAAATCTACTCTATCTAATAAAAGTACAAATGCAAAATATTGAAAACTTCATGATACCACACAGGCACGTAGCCAGGATTTTGTTTAGGGGGGAGGGCCCGCCCATGACAAAATGCTGTATGAGGCGGAGGGGGGAGAGGAGGCTCCAGCAAAATGGAAGATTTCGGGGGGGGGGGGGGGGGGGGGGGGGGGGGGGGGCCGGGGCCCCATGCCCCCCCCCCCCTGGCTATGTGCCTGATACCACCTATATCATTCCTGCTCATACATACGCACTTAATTAACCCTTACCAAAACAGGCATCACTGACTAAAAAGAAACAAGAAAGCTTGTTTAAGAGTTTAATAATGACTGACAAAACTAGCAAGTAGGACCATAAAACGGAAGGTTTTCCTAAAGTCGATGCGGAGCGCAAGTTTGTCTGCTTCTTGCACAGGAGTTGCGTGACGTCCAAACGCCGAGCTCTTATTGGCTGATTAAAAAAAAGAATGGGTATACTTCAAGGCACCTAACATTGAGGCCTACCCACTATCATTTCAATCAAAACCAATCAGAGCTCGGCGTCGTTCTAAAGTCACCGCATATCCTATGCAAGAAGCAGACGACTTGCTCTCCTCCGCATTGCTTGGATGCGTTCTAGCACAACGGCTTAGAATTTCCTTCGCTCAGCAGGACATTCCCACTGTTCTCCTCGTCCTCCCGCCGGCTTGCTGTTTGGGTATCAGCAGATGTATTCGCCACGTACGTCATTTACAAGAAACTCTACAGATGATCGAGGCAACCAATTTTCGCTTTTATACGTTATGTTTACAACAAGAATGAGGAACGCGGAAGCAGACTCAGCAAAAGCACTCGCCCCAAAGACGCCAAATAAATATATATTATGCCAAATGTCTAATTTTGCAAAGTAGTTATTGCTTTCCCCAGAAATTGGATGATAGGTGAACAAATGCCAGCAAGCTTTTATGTACATTTATATACCATAAGGACCTGAAAGAATGCCCACCCAAAATGAAAAGGTAAATGCTGTGTGTGTGTGTGTGTGTGTGTGTGTGTGTGTGCGTGTGCGTTTTTTAAACATCATGATTAACTACTATCGTGCAAAAATCACAAACGAAAAAAAAATTTTAAAAATGCGGGAAAACATTTGCAATTTTAATGTCATGGGAACGGATACCCTGCGTATTGCGGATGCTGCAGATTCGCGTGTCACGGTGCGATAAGCACGAGGGAACCCGCGGCGAGCACGCTTGTCGCGTACCGATACCGCAAATCACGCAATAGATTGATATAAAAAAAAAACGGGATGTTTGATTTTTTGGGGAGCAGGCTCATTCTCAGAGCCACTGTGCAAAGAAAAAAAAAAAAAAGATGAAGTAAATGACGATACGACGCATCGAGGCATCCTTTTGTCGTTTGTCAGAGTTTTGATGAGTACTCTGACAAAGCGACCTGTGCATGTGCCATTTTCGGAGATCAGACTTGCACGCCGTTGACACGACCACATCGGTATGGTGGTTTCATAACAATAGGGCCTTTTAGCAAACCGTCGCGTGTTCCGCGTGCCGCACTACCAGAGCCTTTGAGGCCATAGAGATCATACATACTAAATCTAGAGGAAAAGGTCCGCCATTTTCCCATGCATTCTGGCTGCCGCAAACAGCGGAGAATGCAGGCAGACCTACGGGGTCCCACACATGGTTACCAACTACCTTCGATTTCACGAATATAATTATATCATCAGAACAGTTTCATGAACTTCAACAATCCGCAAACTTACCGGTGGAAAGATATTCGCGTTCCTTTCGAAGCTTTCTTTTTGCATAGCGCGCAGATGTGCGGCCTCGCGTCAACGCTAAACTAAACCAGATAACCGGCTTCGCGGGTGGGGCGCGAATGGACGCGGCCGAGGAATACGAAACCGCGCAACCACCAGATTTCCGAGATTTCGACAGAAGGGAAGTGAATGCAGCGTAATGAGTATATTGATTTTTATAAGCGTTAGAATAGCTCCGAATTTAGTTTACCACGTTAAATTTTCACTGTTTATATTGCTGAGAGTTTTCAGTCTTCCCAATTACCATTGCGACTGTCGTCCTTCAGCTGGCAACATTGCTTTCTTTCTCTCGTGTTCTGTCACTCTCTTTCGCAATCTTCCACTCGGGACGCCAGGTGTCGCCGCACGGGATTTGCCACTCCTCCTCACCCACCTTTACCCCCCTGTTTGAAGCATGCTTTTAAGCGCGCGCCCCACGGTCAAGGTATCACTCGGGCGTGCACTTAAAAGCGTGCTTCAAAGGCTCCGGTAGTGCGCGGTACGCAGAACACGGTAACGGTTTGCTAAAAGTCAATATTGGTTCAGAATTACCTAAACGAACACAACACGGTAAACCACTGTGGCCACTAAAGAAGAGTACTCCAATAAATATAGCCTTAAAAAAAAAAACTTGTTTGGGTAGTTTTGGTGCAACACGTTCGCTTGGGAGCAAGATGACGCAGCGAAAGTGGATTGGCGCACAATGGCACAATTGGCGCAGCGCTTCCACCCCTGCGCATAGAGAGCTGTAAAGTCCCTCAAAAGTGCATTGCAATATTGGCTTTCATGTGCTATAATCTAAGTGTAGCTCGGATTCTGTAAAACGTAAGGAAGGAACACCTTGCTTTCACCTCGTCGCACGATCAGCAGCTGATTGTGCGACTGGTGCTTCCACGAGATAGCGTTGCTGAATGTCTGTTAGTTTCGAGAAACAGTATTCTAGTAATAGCTCTTAAAATTCCAGTGCGGTTTATAATTCAACAAAAACGCAAATCCCGAGCAAAGATTACAATTTATAAAGATGCTAGACGCTCTTTCCCCAAAGCCCACGGCTAATAGCAGATGACGAGCGTGTCATGCATTGCAATCATGTGAAAGTATGCTCCGTCATGATCGTCACATTTATTAAATTTGAGAGAAACATGAGCTTTGCGCTTAAACTTCAGCATGTGAAAGCGTTTATGGGATATTATAGCCCGCTACACATTAAAAATCTCCTGTGTGCTGGCATCCCAAAGGAGCGCGCGTCCGCCAGCCTCTTATCTACGGAAGTAAGCTAACAAATGATGAGGCCCAGATAAGCTTTCTGGCATAGATGTGTTCTGTGCTGTATCTTTCAGATGACGACCCAGAAGCTCTGTGATAAAGCGCAAATCATACTTTAGGTAGGGCTGGACAATCGATTGATTAACCTTCCAATTAATCAATTAAGACTTTAATTGCTTACAATTTTTGTTAAACCGGTTAATCAGTTTTTTAATTGGTACCCAGAAAGAGGTCAATTGGACAGATGCACGGCTCTATCCTGGACGACCTGCCCGAACTAGGGGTGACTCATGCCACCCAAACCAAAGAAAAATATAAAAAAGGTACAAACAAAAAAAGAAGGAAGCAGGCCAGGGAACAACTAAAGACTAAGCTAGAGAGGAAACACCCCTTGGCGACGCTCGGAGCTGGCGAAAGATAGCAGCGCTGACGGCACCTGCATTCTAATATTGGGGCTTGCCTTCTCCCCTGCCTCGCCAAAATTGACTCATTCCTGGCATTAATACTTAAAAAACAAGCGAGCTGGTGATGATTCATGGTAATAAAACCCGAGACTCACGAACACAGAAGGGGACGAACACAACACAACACAACGTTGAGACGTTGTGTTGTGTTCGTCAACTTCTGTGTTCCTGAGTCTCGGGTTTTATTACCATGAATCATTCCAGGCGTTCTCCTTTTCCGCATGAAATGGGAAGACTGCACAGAGCGAACGACTCTCCCTCTCTCTCAAATCTTTTATCCCATCTATCCATGGCTGCCCTGCCAGCCCTTTTCAAGCTCAAGTCAGTCAACAAGATTTTAAGGAATGTACACACTTAAGCTATGAATTTGTTATCGAAAGCATGATTTGTCCAGTGACAGTTGGCAGCCGACATATTCAGGAGGGTTGTTCCCAATGGCGCTGCTTTGATTTACGTGGAAGGCCAACGGCTAACACAGCAGTGGTTCTTTCTACAGGTGTCTATTCATTGTGTTAGCTGTAATGAAGATAGCATAGCTAGCTGCAGACTTGTAGACAGAAAATGTTCTCAAATGGCCCACTAAACATTGTTTTGTCTCTTTAGTTTCTTTCTTTTTTCCAGAATCAAGTTTTGTGGCCATCCATGTATTGAATATCGAGCCAGAGCTTCAACAAGTTACCATGCAGCCATTTCATGCACTTCTTGGATTGTTTCATATCGGGTGTTTCCTTTAGTTACTGCACCATGCTTTGTAGTAATTTTTAAAAATGGTAGATTTCCACAAAAATTGTATTTACTCCATAATTTTTAGCTTTGTTACAAATGGTAGATTTCCACAAAAATTGTATTTACTCCATAATTTTTAGCTTTGTTACGTTTTCACAGAGGAAACAAGACAGCTAAGCTGAAAAAATGTGAGCGTTGCCTTTCCTGCAGACCTCGAGGGGCGCCAATCATGAGCTAAGGAAGTTGCAAGACCATTGACATGGCACTGATGTATTTAAAAAAAACATCATTGCTCTGTCATTGGGTAAGCAAGAAACAACGTTATAAACGAGCCTTTCTTACCAAGACCCCTTTCTCGGAAAAAAAGAAGCATCGCCCAAGCCCTTACTTCTTGGCTTGTTCCAGCAAGCCGGCCACTTAACATTGTTGAAAACCCAGGACTGAAGAATGTGCTTCAGATAGCCTTAAGCTTTCCGTCCTACCAGCTGCCTTTGCGTTGCGCAGTGAGTGCTAGGGTGGACAGCCTGTACAACACCAAAAGAGAGTGCCTTCAAGCAGAACTTTTCGCAACCAACTATATCAGCTTAACGGCCGACTTCTGGACCTCAATTGCTAATAATGCCTACCTTGGCGTAATGGCGCATTGGATTGACGGCGACTGGGTGCTCCCATCCGCAACGCTGCAGGGGAGACACGTACCGGAACGCCACACAGCAGAACAATGTGCCCGTGAGGTTTTGGAGGCTGCTATGGCATGGGAAATTGATCAGAAGGTGGAAGCTGTGTGCACCGATAATGCGCGTAACATTTGTTTTGGTGTAGAGAGAGACAGCTTCCAGAGCCTGAAGTGTGCAGCTCATACGCTGCAGCTGTGCATCCACAAGGTGCTCAGCGTGACAGGAATTGAACGACTACTGGCCGCCTCTCACCAAAAATCGTGGGTCATTTTGAGCACAGTTCGAACCACCAGGCCGCCCTTTCAAAGCGCGCATCTGATCTCCGAGCGCCAAAAAGAAAGCTTCGGCAAGATATTGTCATACGATAAAATAGCACCTACATAATGATAAACAGCCTGCTCAAACTAAACGAGCCCTTGCGCCGCGCCATGAAGGACGACGGTGCAAGCAAAGCGACTGTTCCCCGCCTCACAGACGTCGACTGGGACATGATAGAGCAACTTTGGGAGGCTTTGAGATCACTTCTTGAGGTAACGGAGCTCCTTGGAAGAGACAAGTATGTAACACAGTCCGTCCTCATTCTAGCCATAAAGCTGCTGAAGAATAAAATTAGAGTAAACGACTGTGACCCCGCCTTCATTTGCTGCTTCAAGGCCTTGCTGGTGGATTCGATCGATGAGAGGCTAAGCGCGTGGCCACACTACAACGATTACGAGATGGCAACGTGTCTCGATCCTCGGTTCAAGAGCGTCACCTGCATCGGCAACGATCGCAGAGAACAAGTGTGGCAAGGGCTTTCCCAGCTGGCACGTATGTTGCCGGACACTCATCGCAACAACGCACGAAAAAAAAAGAGAAAATACACCTCCTCGGAGGAAAGTGAAGAAGCCAGTCTCCTGCCAGCGTCCCTTTATCGTTCAATGCAAGAAGCAACAGACAATGACTTGGACTCGTTGCAGTGGTGGCAAGCACAAGGCTCTCTCCTTCTTGAGCTAATGCCAATATTTAAGAGGGTGATGTGCATCCCAGCCACCTCAATGCCGTGTGAGCGTCTCTTCAGCACAGCAGGCATGATCGTGAACAAACAAAGAAACTCGCTCCTGCCGGAGAATGTGCACAAACTTCTTTGTCTTCGAAGCTGGAGCAAAAATATGCGAGTCTTTGAATCATTGAACTATATGTATCCTCAATTGTAAATGTCCTTTGCGCCGTGTATTTGAGGGTAAATAGAGCAAAATAAGTCTTCAAAAGCAAGACGAATTGTTGCATTCTTTTTAATATATTATTTATAAAAATCGATACAACCGTATAATCAATTAATTAATCGATTAAAGGATGGCGGTTAATCGGGATTAAATTTTTAGTCGACGCCATGCCCTAATTTTAGGGCATAAAGCTCGCCTTGGTCTGGTCATTGGCATAATTTCTTCACAAATCGCAATGATTGGCAGCAAAGTGCTTTGTGGGGGAGCACATGCAGGGTGTTTTTAGTATAGATGCTGATGCTGCTTTCACAGAATCAATTTATGGCAGACCAAATAATTCATGCATTCTGAAGTAAAAAATAAACATGCTTGATTCGAGCCCCAACAAACCCTATGGAATGTCTTAGCGAAAATCGCACAACTCTTGGACAGTGTTTGCCGATGGTTTGTTTATATGCCTGTAGTATTTGGTAACAAGATCTGTTGAATGTTTGGTCTAATTCTTGTCATAGTCACACCAATCTGTTGGTGTCTTGCTTCGTGTTTCATAGGGGTGTAGCACGATTGCCCCGGACGTAAAAAACCCGTCACAAGAGCCCAGTGTCATTTGCAACGCGTTTCAAAAACCCCGCACTCAATGACCCTGTTCTATTTGCCCCACGTGCCAAAATCCCCGCATTTACTTGCCCCCGTGCAAAAATCCCCGCATTCAATGACCCCATTCTATTTGCCCCTGTGATGGTGGTTATTATATATGCGGACGTAGACTTGGGTGGCATGCACACGAAAATGATGGACGGAAGAGAATTTTTACTTTTTGATGTGTCAACCTGTGCCGGCCGCATCATCTCCTTCGGTACACCGGAGGCACTCGTTGATTTCTTTGAAGCGAACAAAGTTTTCATTGATGGAACCTTCTTTTCATGTCCCTCTGTTTTTTACCAGATGATGACATTGAGCGTAGTGAAAGAGGGATGCCGCTTCAATGTGCTTATTTCATTCTGCTAGGAAAATCCCGCGACGTGTAAGTTCATGCCTTCGAGCATTTCAAAAACGCTCTCACTGGTTTCAATCTCTCCATTTCGCTTGAGCTCGTCCGAATGGAGTTCGAAACGGCACTCATTCAGGCCTTCCTCTTCGTTTTTCCTGGGACTCATCACCGGGGGTGTCACTTTCACTTCTCCGAAGCGATTTGGTGGAAAGCTCAAGAGTTACTCGCAAAGGCGTATCGCGTGGACACCTCAGTTGTTGGCTTCGTCAGAAAGATGATTAGCCTCGCTTTCGTACCGCCGAATTTTGTGCGGGTAGCATGGAACAACCTGAAGCTAGCTGCACCTTCGGACCTCGAAATTCTGCTTTCAATTCTTTATTTTAAGGGCACTCGGATTATGGGCCATTTCGATATTCCACAGTGGAACCAACACGAGAACCGCAAAGCCCGTACCAACATCCTGAAAAAAGCCTGGCCTAGGTAAGCAGCAGGAGGTATAATTTATACGTGGATGTATCTCTCGCTGTCTTCAAGGGGATATGCGGTAAAATCTTTTTAATTGCAGGAAAATAAACCACATTCTCGGTAGGGCACACCCAAACATCTACGCCTTCGTCGATCTCCTGAAGAAAGATAAGGCCACCAGTCGGGTGTCCCTGCTCCAGCTGTCCAACCTTGGCCAGGCGAGGAAACGACTCAAGAGGTGGAACGACAAGGACGAGAGCATCAAAGATCTGGAGGAACGACTGCGGGACGGTGCCCTCAACCTGGATGGCTTTCTTCAGAAGATGCAACGTTTTTGTGGAATCTAGGTGTCCCTGTAACCATACACGTCTTGTAAGCAGACTTTGTGCATAAAAAGATTGCCCTAGCGCCGAATTGTCATGGTACGAGCAGTGTTTCTACGAACGAACCGTTGCCACTAGCCTAGTGTTCGTTCATAAAACGAGCAAAAGAAAAACTTTTAGCCTTTCCACTCTGTTTAAGAAGGAAGATCAGCGGAGCTGTACAATGGAAAGTAATGGCCGGCCGCAAGTCGGCATGCCAGAGTGGAAAGGCTGCCGCCATTCATGAGCGACGGCGGCAACCAGATACATGGCTTGCCGCCGTCGCTCATAGATGGCGGTAGGTGTCCAGAGTTTGGTGTCTTCATTCTTTTGTGGGGGACACGATCCTGGGGAAACTAGCCCTGAACAGCTCTGCTGTCAAAAGAAACTAGGAACAGCGGCTCATTCGACAAACGAGCCGCTGTCCCTAGTCCAGTGTGCGTTCAAAAAAAAAAAAAGAAAAGCGCCTCATTTAAGAGGCAAAAACAACGAAGCGAAACGCAATGACGCACAGAAGACATGGGCTGCAAAAAGAATGGGCTGCTGACACGGGGGGCATTTGAAGTGGGGCTTTTGAGATTGGGGGCTTTCGTGTTACGGTCTTTTGAGAATGGGGATTTTGAAACTGGGGAAAAAAAAAACGGGGCTTATGGTGTGGGGCACCTGACGCAGGGCTTTTGAGATTGGGGTCTATCGTGCACCACCCGTTTCATAGCTACACGTCATTAGGGGTGTGCGGTAAAAAAGCCTCTAGTATTTTCATCATGAAACAACAGCTAACTGCTGTCAGAGCTTTTGAAACCGCAACCTACGTTCCAAGTGTGTAAAATCACCATGTCGCAAGCGAATCGTGCCGAAGGCGTAATGATTCGACCAGTTATGTCTCAACCGACTTCTGTCGTAGGCGTAGGGGCTCTAACACCCCCGCCAGCCTTCTTGGCTGTCTTTGGGGTACCACTTCAAGCGTGGCCAGTATGAAAAAGTCGTTTATGGCATTTTTTAGAGCTACCTGGCTGGATTCTGTGTCGGCCGATCGTAAGAAACAGATCCTTTTCACGATGCTCGGAACCGAAGGACAACGCATCGTCGATGCGATTCACCTAGATGAGAAGCCAGTTTTTAAAGGAGCCAATGAGTTTTCCTCGTTTCTCACTGTTCTCAAGAAGCATCTCGAGTTTTCAGGTTCCGTGATGCTAGAGCGGAAAACGCTGTTCGACAGGGTTCAGCGTCCGGGTGAGTCGGTGACGGAGTTTCTTTCGGCATTGCGTAGGCAAGACTCTTTTTGCGCATGTGGAGACGCACTCACTGCGACCCTTTGCAATGTTTCCTTTCGGGGCTTCGATTCTAAGCAGGTGCAGGACCGCATGCTACGCGAATCTGTAGATGGACAGGTCCCCATAACTGACAGTGCGTTGCAGCTAGCGCTGCTGTTTGAACACCTAGCAGTACACTCGCACGAGTACCACAGAGAGAGAGTGCTGTAATGTTTGGCGGTGCAAGCAGAGATCCCACTGACGTGCACAGAGTATGGGCGCGAGCAGCCGTTCCAACGCCGCAGATCGAGGATGGCAGTCCCTGGCCATAGTCTTCCTCGAGCCCTGGTCAAGGGGGCCACCCCGGCCTCCCGCCTAGGCCTGACCATGGTTGCTGCCTATTGCCACCCGGCCCTAGTTCTTGGCCATCCAGGGCTTCTGGACATGTACCCAGATACACAGCGTGTATACACCACCAAACAAGCCGAAATCCTCCGCCTTCCCGGAGGGCCGAGACAGCAAGAGCCAACCTGCTGATGTGTTGGTTTTGAGGCCGGCTAAGCCACCCCCGGGAACTGTGCCTGGCATGACAGGCGTCATGCTTCCTTTGTGGGAAGACGGACCACTTTGCAGCGGTCTGCCGTAGCTGTTCGCAACCGTCAACTCCGTTCGTCTAAGACCACCGGCAAGCAGCTTCTTTGGTGCGGGGGCGTGGAGCGCAAGGGACCAGGTGCTACCAAAACCGAGTGTCACGAGGCAGCACAACAGTGAGCGCCGTCGAGCCAGGGAGGCGACCTGACATCACCCTGAGCATCGACGACATAGTGCCTGTACAAGCTACAGGTCATGCTACCGGCGGCAGAGATCGCCGTTTCTCCTTCACGGCTGAGATCCAGGTGAATGGACACCCTTTAAGACATCTAATAGACACTAGATCTTATGTTTCCATCTTATACCAAAGCCATCTTTAACCAAGTAAACAAGGATGGTAAGGTAAGGCTGTACAAGCCACTAAAGACCTTCATACATTATCCGCAAGAAAAGATCCCTGTACTTGAATGTTTCCCCGACTGCGTAAACGTAAACCGTGAAAAGAAACAAAGCATCTGATGGGTGCCACTGATTGTGAAATGGAACTAGCGATCAAGTCGTGGCTGGCACATCGCACGCCGAGAGAGGCCGACGTGGCGTACCGATACGGAGCGTTCGGAGCACTAGCGACGTAGGGTTCCTCGATGCGCGCGCCCTCGCAGGGTGATGTCAGCTTTTGAAAGGGTAAGTGCCGCCTCCGGAGCGCCGACGTGGCCGCGGCGGCCAATTCGTCGCGCACGACCGGCCTGCGTGCGTATGGTGGCTCATTGTTTCTTCAATTTTTGGTGAAGGCATTCATCACAATGCCCGGGCGCTGTGTTCCGCAGTGCACAAACCATTTGAGAAACAGCTGGAGACTGCATTGCTTCCCAAGACTCAAGAAAAGAAGGCTCCAATGGACAGTGAAAATCAAGCGCGACAAGTGGCAACCAGCCAACACGTCATACATTTGCAGCGTAAGTACAAAACTTTATTGGGCTGTCTTTATATGTGGGTGAATCATTAGTTGATGTGATCTAGGCTCGTCGTAGCAGCGTATTGACAATACATCCGGGAACAGAACTTTTGCTGTTACACCACAAAACAATTAAGCTTTCTATGGTAATTCCTGGTCATTGTCTCCCTTTGTTTTGAGGCACCCCCGGGTATTGTTTACGCAGGGCCCTTTAATGTGGCCCAATGTTGTTAATGGTGCGTGGAACCTTATATCAAACTCTTTGCGAAAGACTGCGGTACGGCTAGAATAATTGTTTTTGATGAAAGGATGTTTATTCAACACCCACTCTAACACACTTTGCAGACTGTGTGATAATCGGTGCAGTAAATAAGCTTTTTAGTAACCTGTATTTCCAGTGCTAAAAGAACATACATACTGCTTTCACCGCGGTTAACACCTGACCTCGCTCGCTGTAGAAATTTGCTTTGAAGGTGACACACGTGCAAACTGTAGCTAATTAAAATTTTTGGCATTGAAACAGGAGTCCAAGTTCTTGGCAGATGGTCTGCGTTTTCGTCAAAATAGATCTCTTTTGTCGTTTTTCTTTTAACCGTGTATTGTTTGCACAGTTGCATGTTTTGGATACCACGAACCAACTAGCGTTCCAAGAAATAGTGCTACCTATTTTTGTTTTGGAGTTTTATTTTGATCAAACTCAAATCTAGAAATATTCATGCATCTTTACAGGGTCACTTTGAAGCCCACGCCTTCGAGCAAAACCGAGCGGATGGTTGGAAAAAGCTGAAACCAAATGCAGTCCCAACTGTATTTGTATTCAAATATTTATATATTTATATATAAATATTTGAATGATTTATATATTTATATATCGTCCTTGATATTTTTATTATTATCAAAATACTTCGTCATAAGTTCTTTAGTGTCTTTGTAAATCGGAATTATTAGATTCTAAGCAATTATTAAAGCACCCCATTCTTTTTTTTAATGCATTGCTTTAGTTTTTAATTTTGGAACTCGTATTTTGCACAATCGAGAGGAACCAGGGACCCCGGAACCGGGGGGGGGGCAACAGGGGCTTGAGCACCCGCTGTCATTTTCCAGGGGGTGCTGAGCAATAGGCTGAGCCCCTGTGCATTTGGCTCAAGGCATCCCTCTACCCCTAGGCCAAATTAAGGTACGGGGTAAGGTGGCTGCAATGTTTATCCCCGGAAATCTAAAAAAAAAAAAAATGCTAGTTGTTTTTGGTTTAGAACAGCTCAGACCTAAAGGCAGAACAAAACTCAGAGGAGCCTCTGGACCCTGGCTTTCCGACGTCGTGCCATTCCCCACACCCCCACCTTTTTTTTTTTATTTTTTTTCGACGGGGAAGCGTTTTTTTTTTTACACGAGCTGGTGTTTGTGAGCTCGTTGTAAAAAACTGTGCTAGAGCAACACAATGTAAGCATTGCCTCTCACCCTCCTTGCCAAAGGGACCAAAGCTGTCGAGAATGGCGGTCCCTTTGAGGTCTCTTCTAATTGAAACCAGACGGAAGGATGGCCACGGAGTTCTCTATTGTACTGGGGCACCCTCGACACGTACAGACAATCGTTAGTTGGAAGGCAAGCAAGTGTTGGCGAAGGCTACACGAGCAACATACATGCTACACATTATTTTTTGTATATTTTTGGTCTTTTAACGTAGTTCCATATAGAAAGTTTCCTCCGAAACGACAAGTTTAAAACAAGCAAAAAGAAATATCGGTGAACCTCCCAAAGCATTCTTTTCTTACCACTAACAGGCGTTTCAAGTAGCCGGCTCTTGAGATGTCCCCCAAATGTTTTCGAGAGGCAGTGACTGCAAGCAACTGCTCTGGAGCCCGTGTCTGATCTGCCAGTGCGAGACACCTTTCTTGCCATCGAGTGATATGATCGCTACAATTTGTTTTACGAGCCTCTGAGGTATGACTTTTTATTCTTAGCTTAGAGCAGGGATGGCCAAGCTGCGGCTCTTTGCGTGTTAAAGTGCGGCTCGTGGCTCCCTAGTATTCCTAAACCCCCCCCCCCCCCCTTACCCTCCTTTCCCGCCTTGAGCACTTCCCCAAGAAGAGAAAAGGAACAAGTTTTAAATTGAGACAGGTTGCGGTTTGGTCCTGTGCTACCGCTACCACACGTACGTACAGTTGGACCGCTTTTGACTTGGATAGATCTAAAGTAGTTCAAGTTTCATTTATTGGTCAAAAAAAAAAAAAATTGGGCCCCCCCTCCTCCCTTTTTTTTCTGCCTTTTCTCTTTAAGGGGGCACACCCCCTAGGAGGGTCAACTTTTGAACCCTTGGATTAAAATTAATTAAATTTACAGGGTAGGCTGGTGGTCACGCTAGAGGGTGCATAACAAAATTTCAGGTCTGTCGGGTAAATGAGAAGGAAATTAGAACAGCTTCTATCAGCAACACGTCCACATTGTTTAGTAAACCTATCGTCGGAAAACTATCACAATATTCAAGATTTGTATTCGCTAGATATGTAGCAGAATGCCTAGGGGGTGCGGCTATGGAAAGGTTTTTGTAAGAAGTCAGTTATTTATATAAATTTTCTCGTCTGCAAAATTGGTCAACTTTTTGGTCTTCTGTGTCTTCGACAAAATGTCAACATTTTTTATAAAAGACATCTGTAAAGTGACAAAAGCATTCCATAGCCGCACTCCTTATTAAATTTCAGTCAGGAAAAGTGAAGAACGAGCCTTCCCTGTATTGCAAGCGGCCCTTGGAAGTTGAGTGGTTTTGTTTGCGGCTCTCAGGTTGGGTCAACCTGGCCACCTATGGCTTAGAGTAATACGTCTAAATGGCTGCGAAGTTCTAAATTACTGAACTTGGAAGAAACAAGACCATTTCCAAAACTAATGAAAACATTTTACCCTTAAAACAGATCACGTAGGAGAGGAGTTTGAAAATACCTCCTTGATTTTCATAGGAGATGCCCGTGAATGTGCCCAAAATGAGTGTTTGCTATATTACAATCACATTCAGTCTTAATTATTATTTCTTGTATTATTTGTATGCAGAAGTCTGTTAGTTCGGGACACGAGAGTTCAGTTATTAGAAGAGGGTGGACGAGGCGGTTTGAGCCCTAAATACTTTAACCACCAAGATTACTTTGTTGTATGTTTTGCTTTAGTGTTCAAGTCCCCATATGTAAGATAGGAGTAAAAAAATGAATTGAAAAAAAAAGTTAGTAATTAAAAGGGTCATGAAAAGATATCGGAATGGAATGTTGATGACTTTGAGGAGGAGTACACGTCCTAGTCTGAATGTATGGGCACACGGTATTAGCCCCGAGAAGTTTGCGTGGCTCCCCCTTACGGTGAACCGGGGTGACGTCACGGCGAGGACAGAATTTTTCCCTGACTCTACCCGCTCGCCCAGTGGGGGCTGCGACGATGTTAGCTGTCGGCGCGCTCGTTTGTATTTAATTTTGTTTGTGTGCGTCTTTTGTAGGAAGTGTAAATTTTTATATGTGTCTTTTTTGAGGTATGGCCTGTAGCTGCGGGCGAAACTTGAACCAACATTTCAGGTGTGATTGACAGATAGGGCAACGCATGAATCGCAGCGGTAATATGAAAAGGAAGAAATATGGCCACAATTGAAGGAGCATCGCTGTAGATTTACATCTCACACAATCAATGCTGCTGATGGTCTGAATGAATCAGCAGATTATGTATACTATTTCGGGTTTTTATTTTCTATCTCCGTTTTTAAACAAAAACGTCAAAGCAGAAAAGCTGCATGCTGCTCGAGCAACATGTTAAATATACTCTGGGCCATGGAGAGATAATCACAAGTGAGACGGCCCGAGTACAAGGGAAAAGTAAAGAAACACAGGCATATACCAGTTATTTGTTTATATATGTTTATATTGCTCGCATTTGGCCTTTGCTGGATTCGGATAGTATTTCAATTACCTCCACTGGTAGTATCTGTGTACTTGTTTATAATATCACTTGAGTAATGTACAAAAAAAGTAAGTGAAGGTGTCCAGCCCATTACAATTCCTTTCTCAAAAATTTACGTTTTAAACGCTCTAAAAGTGAGATTTCGACTAAATCAAATTGTCCTGAAGCTAAAGTACTAGAAGCTTTTCTCACGCAAACTGTCACCCTTCACAGGTTCCACATTTTTCTGGTACTGGTGCATCATCTTCCACTGGACAGCCGTTTGAATGCTTGCTGTTCCTCCTGTTTTCCTATGTTGTCATAAAGTTCAGCTGTAGGGAGCTTGGAGGCTGGGGAAGCTTTTGGGGACCTGCAGCAGTGTACCTTTTACCTTGAAATGACAATTCAAACAAAACAATGTATTTTCCGAACACACAAGTCTGCAATAAAGAAAGAATTCTCAGGAAAAAGTATAAGCATTACAAATTACGGTACTATTGCTGTGCATATTTAGGGCAGTTCAATACATCTCATACAGGCAACTGGGGGCGATTCGGCCGTTTTTCCTGCTACCATACAAACTATGTTCCAGTAATTGTTAGACTTTTTAACAATAAAACATGCCTGCATACGTGTATGAATTATATCAATATTTCACGAAAAAGCTATATTTATGTAAAACAACCCTATTCCACGAGCACTTGAAAGGTCTTCAGACCCATGGCCTTTAAAACATCTGCGAACCAGCGCATGCAGAGTGGCACGCGCAGAGTCGGGGTCGCGAACTGCCAACCGCCCAAGGGCCTTTGATATAAATGCCATTTGAACGGCTTAGCGGGATGTAATATTCTCCTAGCTCATGAACGTTCAAGGAACAGAATTCCAGTGTCTGAAACATTTACGCTGTCGCTTCACCAATCCCTCCCACAACCGCCTTGTGCCGTGTGGACGGACAGGTTCATCGGTGGAAATGCCTCCGCCGATAGGTTTCGGGGTTTGAAACCTACTTATGAAGGTAAAAGTGACAAACACGCTTAGAAAAGGTATGGAAGCACGTCGGCATCAGCCTAGCCCAGCGTCTTGTACACTGGGTAAACGAGTTCCTGCTCCTCGAAGTGTTTGGGGCCCACAACGGCCGACGTTGATGGTGCCTTTCCCATCCCTAGCTTGATTGTCCATGCTCTCTTTAGCCTCGGTATCTTCGGGTGATGAAAGCTGATACCGGCTTCTTTTCAAAATTTGCATTGCGGCACTAAAGAGTAGGTCAGCATTATCGCAAACCAGGAAACGGGGGCAAGGAAGCAAGCCAGATGCGAGATTGCAAAGCGGGGTCGTTCCCCTGACACCTCACCCAATCAGGGCGCGGCAACCGCAGCAACGCTTGTGTTTGCTCTCGGGGCTAATAGGTAGTGATAATAAACCTCCTATAAACAGTAAAATATTGGTAATGTTTTTTTGTTTTTTTTTTCAATTTTATTTTTTTCACGCTCCCCCCCCCCCCTTTTTTTTTAACCGCTAGCCCCCCCCCCCCATGTAAAATACACTTCTGGGGTCGCTGAGAGGAACTATACATGTTGTTGATTTACATGTATGATACTATGCACATATACGTTTCTACCTACAGCATTGTCCAAAGAGCAAAAACCACCAAAGGAGAGAGCAAAAACCACCAAAGGAGAAAGCGAAAACCACCAAAGGAGAGAGCGGTCCCTGTGCCGTCATCCTCCAAAGAGACCGACAAGTCGACCCTGGGTTTGCACCCTTCCACGGCTGTGGTGAAAACACTTCTTGAGGCCACACAGAATGTTCCAGTTCCAGTGTATTCTCTTCATGAAACGTCATGCTGTAGACAGGACTCCACAGACCACAGCGACGATGTTGTGCCACTCTCGCCAAATGTTAGCAGTGCAGATTTAAGAGAAGAGATTGTGGAATTGAAGAAGCAGCTTGCTGACATGCAAAGTAAGTACACCGAACTCCAACATCATGCCACGGCCAAGAACACTGTTGGAAAACAAGCTGCGATCCGAACTTGGTTTCCCTACTACCAGTGTATGTGTCCGTGTGTGCATTCGTGTGTGCGTTCTTAGACAGGGAGACTCCCTCCACCAGGCGGAGAAAAGATCGGGGGAGGAGAGGGGCATCGGCTTTCTGACACTTGAAAAATACCGAAGAAGTCTAAATAAACCATCATCACGAGAGAGCTGGTCTCTTCCTGTCTGTCTGAAACAAGCACCGTTAAGGCGCAACAAACACAATTCAAAGTCTCAAAAAGAAAGTTAAGAAACTGGAGAGTGAAGCAAGCAATGTTTTACAAAATCTGAAATTTCTTACTAAAGATCAAGTATGGGCTCTTTCCAGAAACAACAACTTGGGGAAACTCTTGGTCTCCAGAGACAGTCAAGCAAGGCCTTAAAATTAAATCTGCTTGTGGAACCAGTGAATATGAAACTATCAGAAAGTTGGGATAGCCTCTCCCATCTAACAGGACACTCGCATGGAGGCTTCAAAGTTTGAAGTTCCTGCCTGGCATTCTCCACGAAGTGGTTGATATTATGAAATGCAAAGCAGAGACCATGAAAGACGTAGAAAAGGATTGCGCGCTATTTTTGGACGAAATGGAGATAGCAACCGGTCTGGAGCTGGATCATGCCGAAGACATGCTTTTTGGGGGAATAACCCTTCCCCTGAAACCCAAGGAGCCGGCTAACCATGCCTTGGTATTTATGGTTGTACTCTAAGGGCTCGTTCACACATATGCGACCGAGCAAGAGTGAGAGAGACCAGACCGGTTTTTAAGCCTCTTGCAACGTCTTAGGACCGGATGCGCTGCCGGTCAGGTCTCTCTCGGTCTTACTCGGTTGCAAGAGTGTGAACGGCGCTTCAGTTGGATGGTTGGGAGTGGTTGGAGGCTGCCATCGTTAAACACATGCTCGGAAAGCCATGCAGGGAAGCCTCGATCGCTTTCTTCAGGCGGAGTAAACTCGTGCCCATATTGCCCATTGTTGTGTGTTATTTTTATGATGTCTGGCAATAACAAAATAGAGGATATAACGAAAAAATTTCCAATTCCCACCGACTTGGTTCTAATCGGTCTCGACTGTACTACAATGACGAGTAACCGCCATTCAAATTTTCGGTTCAGTGGCCTTATAAAACTAATGCCAGACATGAAATCATAAAAGGCTGCGTCGTGGGTTGTATACTTTAAATATATATTTTTAATTTTTACTTTCATTGCTGTGCAAAAAACTTGAGAGAAAGCCTGCACTACAGGGGAAAAAAATTTCAGGAAGAGGATGCCACCTGGCAATGATGAGGTAGACAAGGCCCAAGAAGACGCTCGTCTTGTAAAGGAGAGGAGGGCGGTCGAAGCAGCAGAAGGGAGAGAAGAAAACGCCAGTGGAATGAGAGGTGCAGTCATTGCAAAACAATGTCAGTATCAATTAAATGGAATGGCTAGAATACCAGAGTACAAGTTCCTCTACTTGGAGAGTCAAGCAAACAGATATAAATGAATAGATACAAAAATAGGGATATCACAAGGTCGTACCTCATAGCGTAGTTGCCCTAAAACGTGAACACCGAATTTTTCCTTTTGTAATTCTTTTTTGTATCCGTGTCTAGGTATCTCACATATTAAAACTGATGTGTCATAATGCTGCAGGTTGCAAAAGCCTACTTCGGTGTGGGAGAAGATGAGAACAGCGTCAATGGGCACGTCACATACATGATGACAGAGAAGAGGAAAGCTCTTAGGGATCAGGAGAAAGTAAAGCATGCCATGGACCGCAGTTTCGATGCTAGGCGACACTGGATGGTCGGAGGGAAAGTGGTGTCTGTGGTCATGGAGTGCTTCCCAGCCCTGAAGAAAAGCGAGGAGGTGAGTGTTAAATTTACTAGTGCATGTATTTGACATCCTGTAGAAGTTCCATATATCTGCCCTGATGTGTCATTCATAGCAAAATAATAATTCTTAAAAATGCCAATTTTAGCTAAAAATTTTAATTTTTATTACAGTTCCTCAACGAGTTTGAAAGACGGACTGGTAAGCGCGCAGAGGAAGGTCTGAGGGCATTCCTCAGAAAAAAGATGTACAGGATCTTCGTTCTGCTCACGGAGAAATGTGTACCCGAAAGGAAGCCAACAGGATGCTTCGGCTTTCCAAGAAAGGAAGTGACAAAGATGAAAACTGTAAGTAGTATCTCCGAATTTTTCTGCTTTCTCTAATCTCGTAACTGGACTCCTTACAGGTAAATTTTCTATCATATAGTGATTTGGGTTAAAACTATTTTTCATTCATTTTAAGAGACGTTCATGTTTATTAACATTCTTACAAGTAACTTATCAAAAGTCCTCCTGGTCCCTTTGCATCTCCGTTCACAAATCTATCAGTTCGCGCCGTCGCGTACCGAGATGCACGTAGAATAATATGGTAGGGGAACCCGGTCGCGTGTGATGCAGTGTCTTTTGACGTCAAGGATTTGCTCTATTCTATACCTCAACAAGAGATGATTATCGTGGTAAAGGAGTGCGTTGAGGCTTACGGGACAGTTTCATTTCAAAATGCCTGTGAAGTGAGCATTGACAAGCAGGGAGTTTGTATTGGGTCTAGTGTTGCCCCTGTGCAGAGCGACATTTTTTTTTTCAAGTTGCAACAGAGGCATTGCAAGTGATCTTGGAGGTGATGCGATTCGGGTGTTTAAGTACGTCGATGATTACCTGGTGCTGTTCCGGAACAAAGGTTCTGGTCAAAGTGAGGGTTTTTTATTGGGAGTATGTTAGAGGTGTTTAAATCGCATGCCTGTGAGTTGAACTTCACGAGAGAAGACCCAGTTTTAATTTTTAATAAGTTAACAGATCTGGAGCATGAAACAGGTGCCTTTTTATTGCTACGTAGCAGAAAAACATAAAACAAAGGTGCCACATCACTTCATTTTGGTCAGTTCATCAATATGTGGCACAGTCGCGCTTAAACAAAGTTGCATGTCTGCAGCTAAAAAAAAAAAATTTTTGTTGAGGGTCTTGCGGACCCCCATTTGGGAACCACTGCCCTAGGAGAAAAAAAACAAAAAAACTGTTCCCCCTTTTGACGCCTGCCATTCTAAACTGGTGGAGCGGCTGATCGCGGTGGATTGCCTTCGGGAGGTACTGGTTAAATCATGCCCACACCGTATGCTTACTAGTTTTGCTAATCAGGCTACTAGGCTTCAGGATGGTGGCTACCCAGTTCGCTTGCTGACTGGTGTGGCAGAAGGCCTGGTAAGAGGGCTTCGTGACCCTTGTAAGGCTGCCAGGGAAAGGTCAAAAAGGAGACCTATAATTTTACCTTATGTGTATAAGGTCTTGCACAACCTCAAAAAAGTTGCGCAACGTCATGGAGTGCCAGTGGTTTTTTTTCGGCGCCTTCGAAGTTAGGACGTCTTTGCGCTAAAGTCGAAAGGGTAGGGTTAATAGTCCTGTATGTAGAAAGAACCACAGGACAATATATGCGCAGTGTGCTGTCGGTATGGGTTACAACATTAAATTGTACCTGTGGCAATGTTTACATCAAACAGACCGGCAGATGTGTGAACGAGAATTTAAGAGAGCATGCAGTATCAGTTAGATCATCGCCAGCAGGCAACCTGGCAGTACAGTGCGATAGGTGCGGTTGTAAACCCGTTTTTGATAAAACGAGTATCTTAGGACAACACAGTGAACAGATAACTAAAGAAATTTTAGAGGCCTTTTATATTTCGAAGCAAAAAGGTAGGTGCGTCAGTCCGCCTGCTATCGCATTATTTGACAAAGAGTTAGCATTCTTGAGCAGGCTTGACACGTGCGGGGGGCAGTGACTTGACGCTTTATATGATTGTGATGCTTGTCTATTTGTGTTTTCTTCCAATAAATCAGTTGAGAGTCAGCGCCCTCTTTGTACACTTCGTCTTTTTGTCGTCCGTTTTCTTAGCGCTTTTTCCTTAGATACATGGGGTGTCTTCTACGCTGAGCCGCTAACACTTATGGGACTTGGAAGTAATCCGTTAAAGCACTAAGCCAATCACAGTGTATTTCCCCTGAATGACGTGAACACGGCCGTCATGAAGCAGAGACTGGACCGCGAACAGATCAAACCTGTTCGTATGTCTTCATTGTCTTCATTTTGTTTGCACTTTTTAAACCTTTCAAAACATCAAAGCCTTCTGGATTCTGTGGGAAACATACCACACTTTGATGGTCAGACTCTTTTGACCGTAAAAATGTGTTACGGTCCTACTCTTCTAACAAAAAATATCACGAATACTTTTTTTTTTGTGGTGCAATTTTTTAATTAGTTTTATTGGTCCGTTTTGTCTGAAACTGACCCCTACAAACACACTTTCGGTGAAATTTGAAGTGCTTCCTTCTAACAAGTCTAATTGTTTTGCAAGACACTAATAATTGTAGAAGTTTGTACAAGACACCAAAGCCTTGTCAGTACCATGTATTAAGTTTGGAATATTGCAAATGCCCGTGCTGAGTCAAAAAGAAATGAGACGTTTGCCAAACCAATCTTTTTAGAATAAATTTTGTAAAATACTAATGGCCTTGTCAATTACACGTTTGGGTGCCACTTTTGCAAACAGATGTGTGCAATGAAATATAAAAATAAAATAACTAACTTGTTCTCGAAGTCTTATATCCAGTCAAAGATGATGATAATTTTTACAATCCCTGGGGATTTTTACAATCCCTGAATGCCTGGGGTGTTCAGGGATTGTAGCTAGGGAGGGTGTTCCCAGGTCAGAACACCCCCTCGAAAATTTTTGCCTGAAACTCCCTCCCTCCACCTACCCGCTATCCAATCCCAATCACTCCTCTTTGTTTTGCAGTGCTCAATGTTTCTTCCGGGACTCGCCACATTATCAAGACAAAAAATAGGAGAATACGTTTTCCGGTCCATTCCTCTTGCCAGAAGAGGAATAAGTGCACAAGAAGGCATCCAAGTGCATAAAGATTATACCGGACATTACCCTCTGAAGTCGGAAGAAGAAACAAGTCTTCCATGGGCACAGAGAAATGCCAGAAATGTTGTGGTTCCAGCGCAGGGGGAAAAACGCTTGAGCCTTGAGCTGCCACTGAACTCACCCGGATTAGTTCCAGAGTCTTGTCCATGAGCTCGCTGGTTTTGTGCCGAGCTACGGACATACGCATGCTCATGAGTGACCTCGACGGCGGAGGTAAAGGCAACCTCCCCCCAAGGCCCCTAAGATGACAGTGCGGTGGGAGCTACGCTCTCGTGAGACCAATCGACCACTTCCCTCACTGCACGTGGGCATACGGGGCAGGAGCATGATCACGTGGCGAACGACAGACGTACAAGCTGGTCAAAGTGAGCACAGTAGCTTGCACCACACTGTCAGCTTATGAGTAACAGAGTTGCAAGAGAGGGTGAAAAGTATGCGCGCTATGCCTCTCCTACTTTTACAACTGACACATGCCGAGATACAAGCAGGAGGAAGCACGAGGACTGCGTTTTATGTGCGAAGTGGCAAGCAGTTACCGAATGCCCCAGTAACTCGCTCTCGCATCACAGCATATCAGACGCTACTCCTGTGAATTGGTTTTCCGCTGGTTTCCATTTCATGAAGAGCATGGGCCCATTTGATGTATGATTACTCTCCAAACGAAGTGAAAGCTATAATCAGAACCTCCTTTGTCAGCAGGCACTTCGGCTGCACAAGCTGCATCGTCCGAAGCTATCCGGTCGCTCAAACTTGTCAAGAGCAAAACCTTTACGTATACCTCTTATTTATTGTATGTGTGCTCTTTGGGCACTCATGCGTCAGTGTGTTCGCTTAGCCACTTAAAGTATAGAGTTATGTGTACACTTGTTTTTTTTTTTGTTATGCAGGGATCACAGTAAGAATGTGAAGTAAAACTGTTTCCGCAGGGTTGTGTTCGTACACACTTCCTTTATTCATTTCTGTGTCGAACCGCACTACCAAAAGAGAACACTGTAGTGTTGTTTGTTACCGACAGGTCTCTCCTAACAATACTAACCTGATTCTAACACAATATCATAGAGGGCGCCGCGGGTCTTTGCCCATCTGGCCCACAAACACCACCAGAAAAACATTTCTGGCTACGCCACTGGTGGGAGCTTGCAATTATTGAAATGAAAGACGGCCTTAACTTCCTTTCAATATATCTTTCGAACAAGATAATCGCAGCAACAATTTAAGTGGCTCCAGCGTTTTTTCTTGACCAGTTAGTGTTTAATCCCCTCAAAGAAAATCAAACATGAAGGGGAAAGTGCAAGTTGTAACACCGTCGCCCTTGCAGCCGAGCCCGCATTTTGGTAGCAGATGGCCCGGAAGTGAAAGGCGGCGCAACAATCACTGGAGAGGATTCGTCTCTTCTTTGGCGCACGCGAGAGTTTGTAGAGCAACGGGACAGGCGCCATTCACGGTACTGCACTCCACGCATCGTGGCAAGTCAGCTCATATTGGCTGGAACAAAGTACCACAATGAAAAGGAGCACTTTTCTATCAGCATACAGGTAGGAAAGCTCACTACTGTCCATGTTGCGATTTGCATCGAGGTTGTAACTGTAGAGGGCGCAACCGTCGTGTGCGTGATTGCCGCAGGCAACCCTGTGCCATCGCTGGGGGGCTTGGTATGTTATTTTCTAGAGAATAAAGTTACTTCTGGTTCTGGGCACAAACGTGTTGGCACGAAGGTCTCTGCATGGTCTCCACATGGTGTCAGGAACCACCTACGCTGCCTACGCTCGCATTCTCTGCTGCGACTAGCACTAATGCGTAGCTCGCCCGCCGTCTGCTACTCGCCTGCACGGTCCGCGGCCTCAACTGCGTCGTTTGTCCTGAAGCTCCTCACCGTTATGCCTAACGAACTAGGCATCGCCTTCGCATGAATCGTCTCCGCCGTAACTGCGTAGTTCACTCGCCCGTCGCCCGGCTTTCGACCGCCGTGTTCCTGCTCGCCGCCGCCCTGCTCGCTGCCATGCCTAACGAAGAAGGAGACGGCGCCAAGCCTTCATGGCAGGGCCTTTCTCTGCCTCAGCCAGACCGCATCGACTTCGAGAACGCCGGTTCCTGGCCGACGTGGCTAAGCCTTTTCGAGGACTACGCCTTTGCTTCCGGTCTTCGACAGGCGTTGGTAGAAGTTCAGGTCCGCACACTTCCTTATTGCATGGGGCCGGAAGCTCGAGCGTCCTCTTCTTGCGATGTTCGGCCTCGGTGACGCTCCTAATGACTACATGGTGGTCGTAGAGAAGTTTACGGCCCATTTCGTCCACCCCTTCAACGAGGTGTACGAGTCAATGCAGTTTCACCAGGCGCGTCCAGCAGCCGGGGGAGACGGTGGACAGCTACTATGCGGAACTCTGCAAGCTCTGCAAGAGATGCAACTACCCGTCACCCGAGGTCGTGGAACGCCTTGTCCGCGACCACTTCATCGTAGGCCTACGCGACGCTTGCCTCGCTAACCAGCTCTGCCGCAACCCCAAGTTGACCCTCAAAGAAGCATGGGTGCAGGCAAGACAAACAGAAGACGCCCAAAAGCAGAGACCAGCACGCAGGCCACGACACGCAGTCTCGACCGGTGAGCTTCGACGCTGCCAAGTCTCGGCAGCCACAAGCGGGACGCGTCAAGCACAGCTCAGCACGCGACAAGCGCACCTCAAGCTCTAGCTCGTGCGGCTACTGCGGCCGTGCTTCACACGCTCGCTCGAAAGGCCCTGCCCGCAACTCGTGCAACCACTGCAAGAAAAAAGGCCATTTCGCGGACGTCTGCCGTTCCTGGAAGAAACGGTCGACCCAAGTGGCAGAGCTGGGATTGTACACCGTTTGCAACTCGGACCAAGGCAAGTTCGTGGAAGTCACTGTCAACGACTACACGGAAGTGTTCAAGGTTCATCCCAACCTGCCGCCGTCCCTCGACGAGGTGGACAACACTCTCTTCGGGCCAGGGCAGCAGCCACTCAACGTTCTCGGGTCCTTCATGGCCACTTTTCTGTGGAGAGGCAAGTCAACCCAGCAAAGACTGTACGTGGTAAAATCCCTCTCCGTGCCTCTTTTGGGCTTTCCAGCCATTCAGGCACTTAAAGTCGTCAAATTCGTCGACAAGGTCTCATCGAAAGAAAAGGACCTTCCTAACGTCAAAGTCTTCTCAGACTCATGACAAACTGTTTATTGGCCTCGGATCTCTCTCTGAAGAATACAAGATCCGCCTCCAGCCAGACGCTGTTCCATTTTCTCTTAGCGTGGCAAGGCGCATCCCCATCCCGTTGCGTGAAGTCGTCTGCAAGGAATGGCGGAAGATGGAACAAGAAGGTGTCATTTGCCAAGTTGACACGCCAACACCACGGTGCGCCGGACTGGTGGTCGCACCCAAAGCCACTGGGGGCCACAGGCTGTGCGTGGACCTTACGAAGTTAAACCGGGTGGTCCTGCGAGAACGCCACGTCCTTCCCACGGTCGACCAGGTCCTGGGCCTGCTGGGAGACGCAGCGGTGTTCTCCAAGTTGGACGCTAAATCAGGCTTTTACCAGGTGAAGTTGGCGGATGAATCGCAAGAACTCACCACATTTACCACACCTTTCGGACGCTACTGCTTCCGTCGGATGCCCTTCAGCATCACCTCTGCGCCGGAAGTTTTCCAGAAGCAGATGTCCAGGATTTTGAAAGGCCTGGAAGGCACTGTGTGCATGACAGACGACATACTCATCTTTGGACGCACACTCGAAGAACACGACTCCCGCCTGCAGCAAGCCCTGATGCGACTATCCCGGGCAGGCATCACCTTGAATGAGATGAAGTGCTGCTCCCGCCAGAATGAGGTTTCCTTCCTGGGGGTGATGGTATCTGCAAGGGGCATCCGTCCTGACCCAAGCAAGCTCCAAGCAATCAAGGAGATGAGCGCACTAACTGACCTAGCAGGTGTAAGACGCCTCCTTGGCATGGTGAACCACATCGGGCATTTCCTTCCGCACATATCGGACGTTGCAGCTCCTATCAGAGCGCTCCTCGGCAAGAATGCTGCGTGGAACTGGTCCCACGAACAGGAAACAGCATCCACCAAGCTCAAGCTGATACTCGTCTCGGACCGCTGTATGGCGAAGTATCATCCAGCGTACCCAACAGTCGTCTCAGCGAATGCCAGTTCATTCGGCTTGGGGGCAGTCCTTCTCCAAACTCAGCCTTCCGGCGAAAGAAGACCGGTTGCTTTGCGTCGCGGTCCCTTTCAGTGACTGAACTACGATATAGCCGAACGGAGAAGGAAGCCCTGGCAGCTGTATGGGCTATTCAATGGTTCGACGAGTTTCTCCGTGGGTTGGTCTTTGACGTAGAGACAGATCACCTGCCATTGGTTTCACTGTTTGGCAAGATGGACTTGGACGTGGTACCTCCACGTATCCCACGCCTTTGACTGAAGGTAATGCGGTACCACTTCACGACGTTGTACGTCCCTGCGAAGCTTCTCGCAACAGACGACACCCTGTCTCGTGTCCCCCCGGAACCTGCCGATTCGTCTCGTCCTCTAGACACAATCGAAGTGTTTGCTGCGGAAGTCCTTCAGAGCTCATCAGAAGCAGCATCCCTACAGCTGGAGGACCTTCGAACTGCTCAAGCAAACGACGGGGAATGCCACTCACTCACGTCGATGTGCCACAACGTGTTCCCTCCGAAGTCGAAGTTACCGCTTCACCTGACGAAGTATGCAAACGTGTTGGACAAACTTTCGGTTTGTGATGGTTTACTTCTGAAAGGCACTCGCATCGTGGTACCAACAGTGCAACGTGCGACAGCGCTGACTCTAATTCATGAAGGTCACCAAGGCATTAACTGATGCAAGGCTCGGGCCGGGGAATCATATGGTGCACAAGTATCAACGCTGATATAGCAGCACTCGTGGCACAATGAACAGTGCACGTCGTACCGAGACAATTCAGCAGAGCCACTTCGGAGCACGCAGCTTCCAAGTCTACCTTGGGACTTTCTGGGCGCTGACTTGTTCCACCTGAACCGACAGACTTACCTCCTCGTGGGCGACTATTATTCCAGTTACCCGGAAGTGGTCTCACTCAACTCTGCAACAGCTGGGCATGTCATCCAAGTACTCAAGAGCATTTTCGCTCGTCACGGCATCCCATCTACTCTGCGTTCAGACAACGGACCACCCTTCCAGTCCCACGAGTTCGCTCGGTTCATGGCATCTTACGGAATCGCACACCAGACAAGCAGCCCCAACTTCCCACAGTCCAATGGGGAGGCAGAGCGCATGGTGCGCACGGTGAAGAACTTGCTACGCAAGGCGCACGATCTGTGCCTGGCTTTGCTTAACTACCGAGATACCCTCGGGTTTCAGTCCGGCACAATTGTTGATGGGGCGTCGACTCCGCACTCGACTTCCCAAGGAGGGGAGATTGCTGGTGCCAAGTTTATTTATTTATTTATTTATTTACACATACTGCAGGCAGCGGCGCTGCCCAAGCAGGGGAGGGTTACAAAAGGAGTTTAGTCAATAGATGTTCGAATTGGTTGACATCAGTACATTCCACAAGCAATGACGGCAAACAGTTCCATGTTCAATTGTGTTAGGGAAAAATGAATTCTGAAAAAGGTTAGTTCTGGCATAGTATGGGCATATGACTTTGGAGTGATTTAGTCGAGCTGACCTTTGTGGCACAGGGGGAAGATAAGTGTCACTTGATAGACCAGATGAATTGTTATAAAGTAAGTAAAGAAACTTCAGCCTAGAGATTTGTCGGCGAAGGTGGAGCGGTTCGAGCTCAAGCTGCTTTAACAAGTTAGTTACTGATGATGAAGTGCGGTAGTCAAATAGGATGAATCTTGCAGCAAGACGTTGGATACGCTCCACCTCCGCAATGTCTTTCACAAAATATGTGTCCCACACAATAGAGGCGTACTCTAGAACTGGGCGAACCAGAGAACGATAAGCTACAAGTTTCACAGCCGAGTGACACCCTTTGAGTTTTCTTCGAAGAAAGCATAACTTTCTGAACGCTTTGGCACATATGTTGTTGATGTGCTGGTCCCATTTGAGGTTGTTTTTAATTGTTAGACCTAAGTATTTCACAGAGGAAGCTTCTTGAATGTACTGGTTGCCAATATGGTAAATGTAGGAAAGGGGCTTTTTTTTTTTGTAGTCAGTGTCATTGAGACGGTTTTAGGGAAGTTAATTTTCATTTTCTGGAGATCGCACCAGTCCGCAAGTTTACAAGTTTACAAGTAGCAAGCCGCGGGAGGTGGCCACCAAGGATGCGAAGCTCAAACGTCGGCAAGTCACCGACTTCGATCCCCGCCATCGGACTAGAAACCTCTCGCCACTGGAAGACGGTACCCGCGTCTGGGTTCATCCAGAACGAGTAAAGGCTACTGTCCTCAGTCCAGCGCAACGTCCCAGGTCGTACATGGTGGAAACTGATGAGGAAGCAATCTGGCAGCGCAACCGGAGAAACTTGGTGCCTTTCAGGACAGGCAATGAAGACCTAACCGCGAGAGAAGAGGCCCAAGAACTGGCTCCTTCTCAAGAACCGGCGGCACCTGCAGCACAGGAACGGGCTTCACCTCGACAACCACGAGCACCTGCAGCTCAAGGATCGGCTCAACCTCAACAGCCACCTTCGCCTACAAGCCACAACCTCCGGCACAACGAACCCGACTTGGATACCACACCTGTACAAAGAACCAGGTGTGGCAGACGGGTGGCGTGTCCCAGGAGGTTGAACCTTTAGTGTGATGTTTGGGTGCAGTACATTCTGAGGGGGGAGATGTAGAGGGCGCAACCCTCGTGAGCGTGATTGCCGCAGGCAACCCTGTGCCACCGCTGGGCGGCTTGGTATGTCATAGTCTCAATAGAGACTGATAGTATTTCAAAATAAAATGCTGTTTTCTAGAGAATTACTTCTGGTTCTGGGCACGAACTTGTTGGCACAAAGGTCTCTGCATGGTCTCCACAGTAACCAAAAGGCAACCAGCATGCCTAAACAATGTCGCAGGTAAGAAGCTCGAAGACGTCGCGAGAGGGAGGAAGCAGATTGGCTAATCCATCTCGATGGCTTTCTGCCATACGGTTTACGAGTCTGCCAAACTGGCCACTTCGTCTAGAGGTTCAGCCATACCAGCAAAGGAAAGTTGCACAACTCACCCACAACTCTGGAAGCTAAGTAGCTGGTGGTGTTGTCGCCCTCGGTACCCACCGTCAAGTTTTCTTGTTCCCATGGGCCACCACCCACCGACGACGTCAGGCATCGGCGTAGCTGTAGTCGAAGTCTGGTTGAAAATGCCAGTACCGGTCTCGGCACGACGCCCAAGTTAGAAAATGTGGGCCACATGATACGGCACTTCTTCGTCCCTGAGGAGAAAGCAACGATACCATCAGAATCTACGGGAGCGTCATAAATACACTTTGAGGGTTATTCATATTGCAAAGATGACCCGCCCATCGTAGAGAACAGATTTTATCCATAAATCAAAGTGCAATCAAAAGCTAGATGACAAAACATGAAAAGTTCAATGTCACAGAACACACACTGCACTTGAATGGGTGAGTTGGTGGTAACACGTACGCAGAAAGACATGTAGTGTAGCATCGTGCTTTTACACCAATCCTCATTTTTTTTTTCTCTGCATGATCTGTATATTTTCGGAATAATATGCTTTTAATCATGATGAATACCTGTTAATTTGGTAATAATCAATATCTTTGACTTGCTTGCTTGTGACACTTACCATTCCATCATATTCACGTAAAGCCTCAGCTTCCCGTGATGCACAGTTCTCTTATGTAATGTAAAGAAAGCATAGTCTCCTTGGGCACACGCAGTACACAAGGTTGCTGGGACATGTGCGGCTTCCACATGACAGCATTCGGCAGTACTGAAAATCATTTCCATGTATTTTTATTTTAAATTTGACATTCCTTTTTTACAATACAACATGAAGATATTAGAATGTAAGACAAAGCGACGCCAGTGCAAGCTGTTCAAAGATACAATCAAAACACCAGAAGAGGCTCATGACCTGCAAACTAAGCAGGTGCAACCCATGTCAACCCATGTTGCTAAACACGTCGAGCCCACTGGACTCGCTGGGACCAAGCATCTATAATGTCAGAGATCTCACTAAAGACACTTCCCTCAAGAAGTTACTTTAAAAGTTGAATTACGGCTCCTGACAGCTGCAGAAGAAACAACAGGGAGGCCTTTCGGTGGGGCTGCCACCATAAAAAGATCTAAAAAAGGGTATACACACGCCCTTTCTGGGGGGAGGACGGAGACTCGGTGACTCCTGCTCAACCCAAAACTACTTGCAATGTGGCCTGCGTGGTGTAATCCAAGTGTTTCGCGAGTAACTCGCGATTTTCCCCACAACGACATAGAACTTGAAGCCCGGTTTAGTTGTTTTTGCGATTTTCACAGAGCGTTTGGGATATTTAAAGTGCAGAACAACGTCCTCTTTGTAGTCAAAGCCACGAAGAGAGGGGAAGTGGTAAATGCGCGGCTCAGTGTTGGCTTGGAGCAACTGGAGAAAAAGCCGATGTATGCAAATGCGACATATGCCTACAAACACGGAAGTGAGCGTAGGTGTAAAGCAACTGCTGTGCAATCCAAGCAAAGGTGAATGACATATTGTCTTGGTTACGATTCTAGCATCTATCCTCTTATCATGTGCTTCGTTCTTCTGCCACTCGCTGTCAAGCATGAACCAGCATGAACTGCGCCAGTTTCAGATTTTGGAAGTGTTTAAAATGGCCACTAGCCAGCCAGCTAGAAAGGTCTGTTGAAAAACGAGAACGCACAATGACAACAATCAACCACAATCAAGCAAGTTTGAAGACGCAAAATGCGAGTTTGAAAGGTTGGCAAATAAAGGGGCAGCTGCGCATTACTTCGAGAAAACCTGGAACTCTATGAGGAATGCGTGGGTTCGTCGTTATCTGTGACCGAGAGTTTACTTATGGAGCTGACACAACTACTAACCGAGTAGAAGCACATAATGGTTTCATAAAAACATCCCTCATCCTCAAAGCTGCACGATGCTTTGAAAGAGACTACTAAATGTGGCAAGTGGGATGCAACTAAAGTCGGCCCACTCGAAATGAGCTCGCACAAAGTTGAAGAGTGTGTGAAGGTTTCGATACCGTATGCTTGTGCACTGACCGGGAAAGAGCTGATCAAAGCTGAGGAAAGTGACCTAGAAGTCAGACAAAACTCATAGACACAATGTGTGATGGCTTCCACCACTGGTGAAGACTGGCCCCCCCATCACATATCCATAAAAAACCAGGCGTGCGACTGCACTTCTTTTCTAAGATGGGCCTACTCTGTCGCCATCTCTTAGCTGTTTGTGTAAAGTTTGGTGTTGAACTTGACCTGCAGCAAGCAGTAAGGAAACGGATCAGATGAGTAAATTTGTGTTGTCAAATGAGCAAGTCATTAGACAGGATCATAACACCACAAAACAAATCGAAATCCTTTTGATGCCTGGCCACAAGAGTTAAAAATTAACCACAATCATTGTTACAATTTCACTACGCAAACGCTCAAGGCCATCGCCGATACTCTAGTTGATTGATATCCTGACACCTTCGCAAGGCAACGCAAGATTTTATTAATTTATTGAAAAGGAATAAAACACATGGTAAAACATAATAAGCATTGGTTGGATTCTTAAAGATTTAAACGCAGCTTGACTGATGGGAAGTGAAGTAGAAGAGGTAGACAACCCTGAAGATTCCATGATAAACGGTAATTGTGATGAAAATGAAGCAGTGTCCAAAAATGAATCTGGTCAACTCAACGCAGAAAGCACGCAAGATACAGCGGCTAAAAAAGCTTGTACCATAAGACTTCCAGATCAGTGTGCTTTGCCTTGCAAAACACACCGATCAACGGAAGAGACATAGAAGGTTGGGAGAGCCAGTACCTTTCAAGAAACTGTCAATCGAGTACCAAGATACACATAACACAATACGGAGCGAGCCGACGTCATCAGCTTTGAAGCCGTGCCAAACGGCACCTAAACTCCTTTCTCCAAGTGAAGCTGCGATCTGATGGCTCCCAGCTTTGAAGCCACGCAAAAAGCCTAGCCAACGGCACTTAGCTTCCCTGCTCCCAATGGAGTGCAGTGAAGCCGAAATCTGATGGATTTCGGCTTCAATCCCATTGGCTGGCGCGCATCATAGTTTCAAGGAACGAGTTTCCCATTGGCCACTGCACGTCAATTTCAAGGAGGGCCACCCCATGGCGCTGCGTGCCCGCGCCGCCAGCGCGCCGGTACAAGGATATTGGCTGACGCACCCGGGCAGATCGCCAGCGCGCAAAAAAGAAACTGGCTGTGCCGCCGCTCTGGAGAGCGGCGGCACAGCCGATGTCAGCGCAGCGAGACCACTTCACGAGGACGCAGACAAGAACGACATTCATGCTTTCGCATTCACAACTCATAAGAAGTGCTTAGGTGTACCTCGAGCCTTTTTTCAATGCATACTGGCTACATAACATTACCCACTTGTGCACACATTTGCACATTATATTGCATCCTTTTCCTTGTATTTGACTAGTATAGCTGGCCAGGACGCTGCAGCACATGTTCTTACAGAAGAGGTTCTTTTGGATGTGCCAGACGAAGTGCACCTTGAGCGAATGCCAACTGCTCTAAGGACTCCTATCAGAGAAATGGCTCTTGCTCATGTTGTCAAGTAAGAATTTGTCTTTTTAGGCTATGGTTTGTGTCCGCTTTACCTAAGCAAACATATGTCTGTCTGCAGCTGAAACGAACGAAAGTGGGGACATAAGGTGCTGTGGATATTGCAAGGAAAAAGATAATGGCGAGCTGAAAAGCATCTCATGCGACTAATGCCTCGAATGGTTTCATTGGTAATATAATATATCCTCAGTTTTGTTATACTGGGTGTTTGTACGAACTCTAAAAAGTTCCTACACTTACGGTGCTTGAGAAGAAGACTAACGGGAATTAATAACCAACCACAGCGGATGTCAGGGATTACAAAAGACATGCTAGTTAGCTAACAAATTACCTCAAATTTAATTACCTTTTAAATCATTGTAATTGGGGTGTTTATACTAGAAACTTTAAGGCAGACTTTTCCAAGACAGTTCTAGTTTGTAGAACTCGAACAGCCCATGTTCAGGAACAAAATCTTTATTATGATCTCAATTGACATTATGATCACTTTTTTGTTACCTTGAGTTACTATTAACCCAATTAACTTTTATTCGGCTTAATTGAAATTTTGGGGACTCTCTTGATTACTTCGATTTAGTATAGCACTAGTTCATCTATTACGAGCTATATTCCCATTATTATTACTCTTGATTATTTGGAGTTAATTTTGACCCAGTTGATTTTAATTCAGCCTAATTGACATGGTGATGACCGCTTTGATTACTTTGAGCTGATATTCAATTAACTGATTTATTATAAAGGCCCGTTCACACTCTTGCAACCTCTTAAACCTGGGTTCCTTAAAACTTCTTAAACCAGAGGACACACTGGCATTGTGGCGCCATCTATGCGGTGACCCTGGAACTGCATTTCACAAGAGCGAAGGTTTTGCGGGATTTCCGAGGTCAAATGTGCGTAAGACCCATAGAAAGGCTCGTTTATAACATTGACAAAAGTTTTTCGAGCCAAGAAAGAAAGGATAATGCGCGAGAGAAATAAAAAAATATGCCAGACCGCCGAGTTTACACTGCTACCCAATAGATGGCGCCAGTGTTTCCTATGGTTTAAGAAGTTTTAAGGAACCCAGGTTTAAGAGGTCGCAAGAGTGTGAACGGGCCTTAAGCCTAGTTGTCCATATGATTACTGTTTTGCTTACATGCTAGTACTGAACCAGTTGACTTTAATTTGGCCAAATTGACATTGTGATGACCGTTTTGATTATTTTGAGCTAATATTCAAATAATTGAATTATTTTGAGCCCAATAGACATGATGATTACTCTTTCAATTACTTCGAGTAACATTTGACCAAATAGATTTTAATTTGGCCTAGATGACATTTTGATGACTTGATTACTTTGAGGTAATATTCAACAAATTGATTTCTTATAAGCCTTAGTTGACATTATGATTACTCTTTTGATTACTTTGAGTTACTATTGACCCTATGAACTTTAATTCGGCCCAATATACATCTCAGCGACTAATTTGCTTACTTTGAGTTATACAACAAATCAATCGGAGCTCTCCAATTCACAAAGCTGAATGGCGCCAGTTACCGAAAATGGCCAAAAACAGGCCCCGTTTTTTATCTAAAATTTTCAGAAAACCACTTATAACTTTTGAATGAGATAACAGTTAGTTCTAAAAATTTGGCATCTGGTTCGGACCGATAGCACTATATTTTGGCGGAGCATGAGCATTCGGCAATGCAAACTTTATTTTTGCGACGAAAAAAACCTTGTGCTAATGAGTAATCCAGTTCTCACGGAAATGACAAGAATCTCAGTTCTCGTGCAAATTAGAAAATAACTTAGTCCAAGACCTTATAACCTTTTATATTTATAACTTATTTATAAGACCTTAGGATCATATAAATACCTCAGTGTGACTAACAAACAATCTCACCTGGAACGCTCACATCGAGCCTATATCTTCGCTGCTCCGCTAAGGCGTTTCAATGCCTCGTCGATGCAAGACAAAACCTAAAATCGCAACCCCCCTCCCCCCCTCCCCCCTGTTCGTGTGGAAAATGGCTTGGAAAACACACATTCAGCCCAAATTAGAATATGCTGCATCCACTTGGAGCCCTCACCATATTTACTCATCAAATCATCTCGAAGCAGTACAGAATCGTGCTGCTAGGTTTATTTTAAAGAAATATGATCGGTCAACTAGTGCATCCACCCTCAAAAACGAACTGAACCTTCCTTTACTAAACGTCCGCCGCAAGATAGCGAGCCTTTGCCTTTTTCACAAGATTTACTACTACCTTCCTGCACTCCAAGACTCTTCCTTCCCCCCCAGGTGATTATCTGAGGCTAAATCACCCGTCTCATTTCCCGCATCTCCTGTTTTAACTCCTCCTTTTCACCCCACACTATTGTAGACTGAAACGACCCCAGCGGATCCAACCACCTTTCGAGTGCCCTTTGTTCTCACTTCTGTCAACTCCCACTGTAGTATACGCTCCGTGCGGGAACTATAGGGGGCGCTTTGAAAAACGCGCGTAGCGCCGCTAGCGGAGGAGCTGGCGTTCGACAGTGAGGCGCGCTCAGCAGCCTGCGGTGCCTTTTCGCGTGCAAGGCTGTGGCGGCGGAAGCGCGCACGGACGGAACTTTTGCTTTTTGAGCCGACAAGTTGAGGGTGACGTTGCATGAGTGCTGGGGCAGATTTAAGAAGGGCATTTAGCTGTTCTCCGCTTTTTATATATTGAGTTTGAGTCGTTATTAACGGTAATTTCTTTAGTTACGGTCGAAAAAGGGGTTTGAGAAATTTTCCGAAAAGCAAGACGGCCGCCACCATAATTGCTCTCAGTGGGAAATTTGTTTCGCTCGTCGCTGTAAACGTAGGACTGCTGGGACGATGATATTTGGAGGCGAGTGAGATGTTCACTAAGATTGTGCACTAAGTGGGCCAAGTTTTATTAAGACAGCAGGTGTGAAAGTTATGTTTCTAACGAATAAAGGAATAAAGCTGTCAGGAATATCTAATATTGGACCCAAAATGTTGTGTTATAACCGGGCTGTGCGAAGTGTACATTTGGACACACAGGTTCTTGGACATGACCGTAACTTGACACAACAGTTATAATACCAAAAATAGGTGGCATAGGGAAACCAGGTGGAAATTTGGTTTGGGTGGCGTAACTGAATACATGGGAAACGGTTTTGACCGTGAAAGGGCTGTCAAAAGAATACCACTCGTCGTGGGAGATGGAAACTTTACAGGTAGGAAGGGACTAGTGCACTGTACTTCCAATTGAAACAACTTTACGAAAGGTGGCTTCAAAGCCAAGAAAACCAAGTTTCCGGCCAACACACGGTTTGGCCGTCAAAGGCTTTTGCGGTCAGCTGTTGTGTAGTAATCTGGTTGTGCGAGGTTCTGATTTTCGGCACACAGGTACTTTGAAAACCGTAACTTGACAGAACATTTATTATACCTAAAGGAGGTGGCATAGTTTAACCAGGTGAAAATATTTTTGGGCGGCGTAACTAAATGGGAACCGATTCTGATCGTCAAAGGCTGTCAAGAGAATACCACTCATCACGTCCGGGAGGTGCACACTTTACAGGTAGGAAGGGACCAGTGGACGGTACTTCCAGTTTGAACAACTTTGCGATAGGTGGCTCTAAAGCCGAGGAAAAAATTGTTGTCTACAAGACTCGGGGTGTCAGCGTTTTCACATCCAAAAGGAGGCTGATCAAAAAAAGAAAGCACACCACATAAACTTCCATCCTCAAACATTGATTGTCCAGTGATTCCAAGTTAGTTTTCCTTAGATTCATATTTGTCACTTTTTGTACCGTTCGAACCTTTCTTCATGAAGTACAGACTGCGTGCCATCCGGAAATATCATTGACACGTACGATGGGGACGAAACTTCTTTGGAGGGCATTCCTCCAACGAAATTCGCACTGCATCCGCGAGTGCGGGATGGCATTTCAGTTCGAGCTGAGATATGTGGGCGTTACTGGTACGAAAACAAACGCAGAGCGCAAAGCGGCAGTGTAGAATATGTCAGCCGTGCCGACACAGTGGCAGACATGATCGGGAGACCAAATTTCTCGCGTCGTACGGCACGGGTCCATCGTTGTCGCTGTTCCACAAAACATCGGCGAGATGAAAAACTGTGAAACTTCCTCCCCACGAGATACGACGCATAACTATTCATGCTGTCAACCCAGCGCAACCGCACCGCTCCGACTTCAATGCGTACCAATGTACGAGGCGTGGTTTCGTTTCGCTGGGGCTCTCACTGCCTATCTTCGGTAACGGCCGCGCGGCGGCGCGCCGGTCGCGTCGCACGGAGTGTATAGTCTAACTGGACTCGTGCTTACATTGAGCGATGTACTGTAATGCTTCACCCCCTTGTCACTGTGCTCCCTCTACCCAAGCTAATTTGTGTATCGTCTTTACCTTCTGCCCATGACGATGGCCGCGTCGTCTTCCAACACCCCATGTATTCACGTATGATGTTGTTACTGTTTAATGCTCTTGTGTCATTTACCGCCCCCCCCCCCCCCCCTTTTATGTAATGCCCTCAAACGAGGGCCCTTTAGCATATTTAAATAAATGAAAAATAAATAAATTATTGTTTCTACTTTTTAATTATTTGTCAGAGTTTAACACTCATGCGTCACAGTGCGCTCTCATCTTTCCTGTTTCTACCCACATAGCCTCAGTCTGAAAAATATTCCTGTCTATGGACTGCACACGTTGCAAGTCATCAATGCAGGCACAATGATGTGATTGGCCTAAGCCATTTTGGCGCACGTTTCGGAGCAACCAAAACAGTGTTTTGGAGCAGCAAATGTGGCCTTGGAGCAACCAAAACAGTGTTTTGGAGCAGCAAAAGCGGCTTTTGGAGCAGCCAAGACAGTGTTTCGGAGCAGCAAAAGTGGATTTTGGAGCAGATATTCTTAGAAAAAAAAAAATATTTGTTTTAAGTGCTGTACAAACGAAGGGCACTTTGTGTTGTGTTGTGTTCTGATGTGACGTGTTGTGCCGGAACTCGCTGCTTCTGTTTTTACTGCTCAGACATCCTGCAAGTGTACTGTGCTGTAGGCATTCCCAAGCAATTTCGAAAAACCGCTTGCCACCGTTTTACTGGTTCCCGACGTGCCAGATTTTCGTCAAAAGTAAGCAAACGTAGAACAATGAATTGCAAGCGTCCCAGCTGGTGCCTCAGTCACGCAATCATGTCCACATGCACGTGAGGCCAACTTCGGCAGGCTTGCTGTTCGGCATGCTTCGTCGCGCGAGCGCAGACAACGGCTGTCCGATCGAAACCGAAACCATGCCCATCAGCTTCGTCGCTAACTTATCCCCAAAATTGTACACAAAATGTAACTTTCGAGCATGCGACAAAAACAGTCCAGTGGCGCGTGCTTGCCAGGCCGGCAAACAAGGTACAAGCTAAACGTACAAAAAAAATAAAGAACCTGAGTGCATCGATGCAAGACATTGCGAGCCAGCCTCAAAAAGTTCTTGGAGCGCTTTGTGCAACGACTGAACTCGAGACAAACAAGCAAGCTGTGCGGGTTCAGCATGCAGACATTGCCTTCTTTGCTTTAGCTCACTTCTCTTCACCAACTTTCTTTCACGGCAGATTTTTCACGTACCGAGGTCCCTCTCGAAAAAGGCCCACCGAGAGGAATCTAGATAATCAATACTTTGACAGAGCAGTCTTTGAATTAAAGATGAATTTTTGTAGTAACGTATGATTTAAACAAGAACAGGAATGCTGATGAACATGCGGCGGTACTTAGTTTCATTTTAGAAAGTACCATATCTGCAGTGATGAGGGGATGGCAACATTCGACGTCGCGCGACTATGGTGACTGAAAGGCAGTGACCAAATATAGTTTTCCAACGGCCGTTGCTTCAGCTCACAAAGTAACTCTTGCCGCGCAAAAACGTGATTTCGTTTCACAGCATGACGGCATGGCTGGTACCCGGCACGCTAGCGTCGGAGCGTCTGCACACATCCGCGTCTATCGCTGAAAATATAAAAAAAGAGACGAGAGACGAGACCCACAAGACGAGAGCGTAAAACGAGAGACGCCGGGAAAACCATGCAAGACCGGGTGGACAATTGATGCACGGTACTTTGTGTCAGGCGGCCGCTTGCGCCACATAACACACGCCTGCTCAATTACAGTACTCAGTTTAGCTTCGGTTTTGAAAGGCGACCTAAATTGGTCCTTTAGCGCAGGCTTGGCGCAGATTACCCATATTTTGGCGAAATGTAGCAGGATGTAGCAGGGTTAGCTTCTTGGCGCAATGGACCTCTTGGCGAATATGTGCTGCCACCTAGACACGCGAATCGGTTCGAGACTAGGTGACTGGAAAACAATGCGTGCCCAAGGCCTCTCCCACCCGTTCCACACCCAAGACGTCAGCTACGTCCTGTTCACCCATTGAGGCGATGTGACCTAGATACGGCTCCCCCAAGCTCACCTTTGTCCCCATCGTGCGTAATCTTCCGCCCCGAGGTCGACACAACGAAACCGCTCAAAGGCGAGAAATGCAAGATGGCGGATTGTTTGGAACTAGATACTCTCGAACCCAGGCGCATGAAATACTCCGCGCATGCGCACCGCGTATTTCTACAAAAGGTCCATTGGCGCAGCAATCACATCACTGCAAGCATTCTTTTTAGCAGTTAATAGGCAGTTTAAAAATAGCAAATGCTAAAGCTTTGCATACGCCAAAAATAGCATCGTCGCCACTGCGCATGCACTGAACGCTAACTGCGGCTCGCGCTTTGCACACGCTGTTTTTCAGAAATTGCGTGTTTATGCAGAGTCTTTACGCTCCACTAAGGATTTTTGATGAGAAGTTGGCCAAAGCCAAAATGAGCACAGTTAAAAACATTGAGGCTCCAATCCACGCTGTGAAGGTGGTTGGGCAGCAAAGTTGTGGCATCACCTGCAACGATTGCCCACTGCACTACACACCCGTTTTATGGCAAACGCCACCCACCAGGTGGTGCTCGTCTTTGACATGCCAGAGAATTTCCGGTTTATAAAAATAATGAACAAAGGCCACCTTAACACCTTGACTTAAACAGCGCAAATAATTTACGTAAGGAAGAGACAACAGGAAGGAAAGAGCGCTGACTCACAACTGAGGGTTTAATAATGAGGTAGTGAAAGAGAAGAAAGGTGTCAAGTGCGGTAAAATTATTAAAATTAATAACCTCTTTCTAAGGGCCATTTCAACAGAATGACAATTGCATTTTTTAAGTAATCAAAGTGAATATATCTATGTACAATTAATCAGATGTGATCTACAAAGTTGACGGTGACCCAACGGTTACTGCCAGAAAAAAGGAAGAAACACAATGTCTACGGTGACCCAAGGGTATTGGCTTCCACTGAATTGAAAATTGAGAAGAAAGAAAAGGAAGAGAAAGAAGAAAAAAGAAGAAAAACAATAATTTAGGGACTACAATTCAAAAATTGAAGCTCTTTCGCCGTCAAAGCAATTGAAGGCGTACTTATGCAGGCTAGGCCCTTGTTCGCGATCATGCACGCCTCGTACACCTCTCTAGTCTTTTTTTCCTTAAAATGTTTAAGCACCTTAGTCTCAGAAAACCTTGGTGTGCACCCGCAATCTCTCACATGCACAGCAAGATGGCCCGCTGGCGTTGAGTTTAGAGAAAGTGCATGTTCCCTGAGTCTTACATTGATGCACCTTCCCGATTGTCCCAGATACACCTTCCCACATGACAACGGTATTTCGTAGATGATGCCGCTGTGACAATCCACGAATTTCCTTGCATGGTTGATTTTACATCGGTCGTGTGTATCCTGCTGCTCGTTGATTTGTGGACATAATCTTTTAAGTTTGTCGGGCGCTGTGAGGAGGATAGGAACCTCAAACTTTGCGGCTACTCTTTTTAGGTTATGAGACAGACGGTGAAGGTAGGGCATTACCACAGGTCGGATCTTATTTCGGTTGGGACTTCCTCTTTGACGATGTTTTAGCATGCTCTCCACGATGGTGGAAATAACTGAAGTCGGGTACCCTGATGCGCGAAGTCTCTGTAGCTGGATGTTGAAGCTCTCTCCTGCTGTGTGGTCGCAAGACTTCTTCAGAGCCGCCCCCAACGTGCTGGCAACAATTCCTCTCTTCACGAGCTTAGTGTGTGCGGAGGCAAATTGCAGAAGACTTTTCTTTGTTCGTGGGGCGTACATCCAGCAGACACTGTCGTCGTGGAATGTTATTTTTTGATCTAAGAATTGGAGGGACTGGTTTTCCGGCCATTCATGTGTGAACTTCAGTCCACCGGCGTGTTCTTCGAATGTCGTTTGAACGGATTCCATGAACTGCGTCTCACATTTGGGTCGGGCATTGAGGAGGATGAGATAATCGTCTACGTATCTGAATATACGACTAACCTGGGGAATGGCAAGGCTGTCATCAATGGCTCTATTGCATTTCGAGAGGTAAACATCAGTCAATGCAGGAGCTACACAGGATCCTATACAGATTCCTCTCTTCTGTATGTAGGGTTCTCCATCGAACGTTACCACAGTTGAGTTTAAGTAGAACCGTAGAAGCTCAAGGAAGGATTCCACTGCCATTCCGCAGTTGTTCTGAAATGCTACTTCTCCATTGGCTTCAATGTGTTCTCTCACAGCAGTAAACATCCCCTCGTGAGGTATGGAGTAAAATAAATCTTCTACATCGAGGGATAGGCCATACCTGACAGATGAGATGTTGTTCGCCAGATATTCAATCACCTTCTCAGAATTGGAGACCAGAAAAGGGTCATTCAGTCGCAGGGTTGCCAATTGCCGTTGGAGGAACCTTGACATGGCTCCTTGCCACGATCCTTTTTCTGTAACGACCACGCGGAAAGGACACGCTTCTTTGTGTGTTTTCCCGGTGAAGAATAAGCTCAGTTGGTCTTTATCGGCTGATGTTATCTGTTTTTGTAGTTGCTCTAACTCAAACTTGTGGCACAGTTGTAGAGCTCTGGCCTTCACTGGCTTGGACTTGTAACCTTCTAGTTTCTTAAAATTTTTCCCGATGGCCATACTTGCCTTATTCATGTAAATATCATGGGGAGCTACAATAAATCCTCCTTCTTTATCGGAAACAAGTAAGTTTAAATTCTTCTGCTGGAAATATCCTACAATGCTGTCTAACTTGGTTTTACTGCATGTTGCTGGTGCCGTTCCCACTTTCATCACCACATCCATGCATTCATCAATACACCGTGGTCGGTACGACTCTTGAGTTTTTGCCGCTATATCATGAATGGTGGACACCATCTGTACACCGTGCATTTTTGGCTCCGTGCAAAATTTGGGGGCTTTCTCCAAGACCTTTGTTATTTCTACAGGTAGGTTTATATTGCCTAGGATGGTAACAGGCTCGCCCGTCGTACATCTACCTTCATTTCGAAGACTCTTGAGATGAGGTACGTATGTCCACCAGAAGAACTCTGTCATCCTACTTGCTCTGAGGAGGTAGTCTTGATATCGTGAACCGCTGCCGCTGTAGGAGTGTCCACCCTGGGCAAGTATCTTAAGGCAGGTTCGAAAATACCGGACCTGTCTCCACATCTCAGAGCGTATGATCCTGCAGATTCTCCTGGAGTGGCCCGTTGATGGTTGAGCGTAGCCGAACAGCCCTCGGATGTCGTAAGGTACCACACGATGCTTGATGGCGAAAGAACAGATCCTTGCCTTGCATACAGACATAGCGATGAGATGAATATATGTAGAAACGGGGTCTATAGGAGAGAACCCCGGTACAGAGCCCATTGTAGAAGAAATATATTGTACCAAAATGAGTTGCTGGGCGAGTTGGATAGACATCTTGACTTAAACAGCGCAAATAATTTACGTAAGGAAGAGACAACAGGAAGGAAAGAGCGCTGACTCACAACTGAGGTTTTAATAATGAGGTAGTGAAAGAGAAGAAAGGTGTCAAGTGCGGTAAAATTATTAAAATTAATAACCTCTTTCTAAGGGCCATTTCAACAGAATGACAATTGCATTTTTTAAGTAATCAAAGTGAATATATCTATGTACAATTAATCAGATGTGATCTACAAAGTTGACGGTGACCCAACGGTTACTGCCAGAAAAAAGGAAGAAACACAATGTCTACGGTGACCCAAGGGTATTGGCTTCCACTGAATTGAAAATTGAGAAGAAAGAAAAGGAAGAAAAAGAAGAAAAAAGAAGAAAAACAATAATTTAGGGACTACAATTCAAAAATTGAAGCTCTTTCGCCGTCAAAGCAATCGAAGGCGTACTTATGCAGGCTAGGCCCTTGTTCGCGATCATGCACGCCTCATACACCTCTCTAGTCTTTTTTTCCTTAAAATGTTTAAGCACCTTAGTCTCAGAAAACCTTGGTGTGCACCCGCAATCTCTCACATGCACAGCAAGATGGCCCGCTGGCGTTGAGTTTAGAGAAAGTGCATGTTCCCTGAGTCTTACATTGATGCACCTTAACACCGCTGCTTGAAATGTAGATGAAACGATGAAACGATGAAACGCCAAAAGAATGAAGGAGTGCGAGATCTGTAAAATGTTTCGAGTCTTGTAAACCAACTTGCCTCTTCCAAAATGTAATATTGTACAGCCGAAGGCCCTCAATAAATCTCCAACTTTGTTACTCTTTGTTTAGAAACGAGCTTGATCCAGCGTCCAGTAGCGACGGAAGAGGGGAGGGAAGGTACATATTTTTTTCGTCGTTAGACGGTTTACAGAATACTGAGCACAACAGCTCCTCATCACTGAGCAGCGCTGACTCATTATCAACCTAATTAATTGCACTTGACGTTTGAGCGCGGCTCGCCTAATTCAGGGATGGAACTGGGCAAAGCAGAGTTGGAGCAATCTTGGGAGAAGAAAAAACTGCAGTTAGGAGCAGACTGGGAGCAGCAAACACGAGGTCTTGGAGTAAATTGGGAGCAGCATACGAGTTTCAAGAATGTTGAGATAGAGGCTAAATGTCACCCAGTTTTCAAAACTAAAGAAAATGTGGCATGCAAATAACTGCATGTGAACTTAACAGTAGTTTCAATAAACTTTTAGAAGCAAATAGTTTTCCCAAAATTATGTGCAAAAATGCAGAAAACATATATGATGCAAAACTGCACACGACAGTGACACGTGACATTCCGACTTGGAAAGAGGTCAATATAAACAGGTACAAATAGCTTTCATTGCTCAACATTGATTTGTAAGGTACTAAAAAATAAAAATGCAGGTACAAAATTGTTTTTTTATTTTTCAGTGACTAGAATAAGATAATAATTGTCCTTGCTCATATACAGTCGAATCTCGTTAATTTGAACTCGAGGGGACTGAAAATTTGTTTGAATTAAATGGAGTTCGAATTAAAGAAAGCTCAATAAATGGAGTACTTATGTGCAGCGCTGCGTTAGGTGGTGCATGTGCACTGAGCTAACACGAGTGACGAGTTCTGGGACATTTATTTACACCGATCACATACGGAAGTAATCCATGATGCATGCCTGTGTGCGGTTCCTCAGTCGTGAATCAACAACATCGCTTGGAGCTTAGAGACTAGCTCTAACGCGGCATCAGCATTCTCTTGGCACGACAAGAAGCGCACGATTGTGTCCAGCGCCGACGCTACGTCAGTTGCACTAGGCGGGGACATTTCTTCGCTGGCATCAGAATCTTCGCCACTAAGGGTTGAAGGGTCTTTAGGTGTGGCCTGTTGAAGGCACGTAGCATGAATAATCTTGGCGTCAGTTATTTATGACGCTTGGAATCCAGATAACGTCAGTCGCATGCCCACTGAAAACATGCCAAAGCGCAGCAACGCGCGAGTGCAAGGCAAGAAACGTCACTGTCCGCGCCCACCGAAAACATGCCGAACCTCAGCAACGCGCGAGTGGAAGGCAAGAAACGTAACTATCGCGCTCCCGCCGAAAACACGCTGAAGAGCAGCGGCGCAGCACAGTCACCGTGCAAGAAAGAGAACGACAACAACCTCTGCCAGCACCGCACCGCTCATCGCAGCATTCAAGGTCAATACGTCATCGGTTGTCATGGTTACTTGGAACTGAAGTCGGGAGTAGCAGCTGGCGAACGCCATAGCACGGTCACACGACCGGGTCGGAGGTGTTGCCGCGTGAGTTAGCCCGCTCCTGAGAGCATGGTCGGCGGAGCGGGATGTTCGAATTAACTGGCGCGAACGTTTAAGCGTTCGAATTACCGGGCGTTTACGCACATTGAAATACATATGGTGTGGACCGGACCACAGCGTCAGTTCGAATAAACCGAGAGTTTGAATTAACGAGATGCGACTGTATATCTATTGGGACTTTGTGAATTGCTCACCGAAACACTTCACTTTTTCGAGATTCTGAGCCAATTTCGCATTAGCCTCCGCTAATAGAACTTGTCCAGACTCAATCCTCTCCATCTCCCTTCTTTTTTTCTTTTTTTTTTTGAGATTCGATTTAAATAAATAAGACCGCATCTCCACGTGGTGCATGATGTGGATTGGGGCGAAGCTCGGGTGGTGCTGATGATACTGATTTTGGTCATAGGTATTGCTGCTTGCTGTCGGCGTTGACGCTTTGACGCCGCTTCCCGAGCTCTCAACTCCGGGTCCGCTTGGCGTTTTTGACGCTGTGCAGCAACTTCTCACGCCCTGGTCTCCGGAGCAGCTTGCTGTCTACGTAGACGCTGAGGCGCGGCATGCCGAGCTTTTCGGTCCTTTTCAATCATGGCAGTAGGAGAATGTGTGGTTTTCTTCTTTTTCTTTTTTTAAGCAGACAGATGGGATGGCATCTCAGAACCCCCTACTCTTTTTTTTCTTCTTTTTCTTTTCTCATAATTTTTTTTCATCTTTTTTTTTGCCCTACACGAGCACGTGAGCACGTGATCTCACGAGCAGAAGCACGAGCACCCGACGCCGGCCTACGGCGGACGGACATACGGACATGGCTAGCCCCTAAGGAGCTTCGCCCCTAAAAATGATTGCGCATGCTCAAGCATAGTTTGTGAACAGATGATGCGCTTTCAAGCTGAAGGTCTTCTTCCTGAAGACAAGCTCTCTTCGTACTCGCTTCCCTCGCATCACTGTTGTTCCTCTACTGCCTCTTGTTGTCTTGCTTTTCTTCCTCTAGCCTTTCTGTGTAAACTTTATAAGACTTCACAGCTTGCGGCAAGTCTGCTGTCAAAAGCACTTTCGTGACATCATGCCAAATCGCCTGAGGTAGCTCTTAACATCTCCAGTACCGTCTTCAAAGCGCAATCAGCGCAATCACGATCTGGCAGCTCTAATCTTGCACTGTCATATGCCTCACTGCTTGCTCGCCTCTATTCCCAAGTTTTCTGTGTGAGGCCGCAAGGTGGAGCAACGCGAGCTGCGGAATTGCAATAGTCACACGTTTGCTCCACTATTCAGATCTTCAGCTGAAGTGACTCCAGGACTTCAGAAAAGCACGGTGAGCATGCAGTAACGGCAGCTAACGTTGGCAGCAGGTGTAGCGGCAGCAACCTTCAGATACAGATCTTCAGATTCGGATCCACTGGCGTCTCATTTGGGTGAAATGTTCCGGTGTCAATGTTGCCAACAGAAAATGCGAGACGGCTAATTTTGACGAGGCTCGTTTATAATTTCAGTTTGGGCGCACGTTGGTGCAAATTTGTTCTTAGTTATACTTTTGTATCAGTGTGGCGCAGAAAAAGTCATTAGGCGCACAGTGGCGCAATTAGCGCAGCAGTTCCATCCCTGCTAATTGTGATTGGTCAACAGATTATACACGACCAAATGAGCCAAACCTCAAACATTTTCATTCTCGCCGTCTTGTACTTCTGCCTTCGAAAACCTTCCTTGCTCCACAGCGTTGCTCTATTCGTGCTGCCATGTGAACCTTTAGAGTAGATTTGGAACATAGCCATAAATAATAGTGCATAGCGATAAATAATAGTGCATAGGAGCAACCGTACAGACCCCCCATTCCCCCCCCCCCCCCTTTTATTGATAGCAACTCGCCGGAACCGCTGGACGAACCAGAACTCTGGCCGATATATGATGCAAAGACATCTATGTGTGACATACCTTCAAAACTTTGCCGCGGCGTCGATTCTTGATCGGTATCCAAGTGTGCGAAGGCACAGAGATGCAGCACCTCGGCAGTGCCAAGGAAGCTTTAATCACGTCGCAAGACCAGCAAAACGTGCTTTTAACGAGTTGTGCTTTTACATACGGCTTCACGCACCTTGCACTCACTAAACACATCCACACAGTGTCGATTCTTGATCGGTATCCAGGTGTGCGAAGGCACAGAGACGCAGCACTCGGCGTGCCAAGGAAGCTTTGATTGCGCCGCAAGACCGGCGAAACTTGCTTTCTACGAGTTGTGTCTTTTTCCTGCGGCACTGTGCTTTCGCAAGTTTCCGTAACATTTTTCGTAAAATTTTCTTGTGTTCTCAACGGCAAGTCTCACCGCTTACACAGGATTTTAAAAATCTTCTTCGGCAAATGACGACGAACGAGTAGAAAACGTGTCTTCAGCACACTGCTGCCAGCCTCGGCAATGCTAGCAAAAACGTGATTTCACTGCATGCAAGATGGCCATCCGGTGGCCGCACTCACGGAGTGAGGATGCGCGATCCAGCAATTCTTATAGAGAATAGTGGATCCAGCAATTGTTATAGAGATCAGTGACCATTGCCACTCGTCGCCAGAGTCCAGTGACCATGGGGCGAATCGCCGGAGATTCGGATTATTCGGGCTGATTCGGAAGTTTCCAAACTTTTCGGGACAAATATTCGGAAGATTCGGACGTTCGGTCGTCACTCGTCGTTCTTGCACCGTTCACGAATATAAATCAGTTCTTGTTTAATTACGGCATTACTGAAGAGAAACGGGTAGCCCGTCAGTTTATTTCATGCACCTACAATCTTTAACCTCCGCCGTTGGTGTTGAGTATGATTCTCAGGGTCTTCGTACTTCGGGGACTCATACGAGTAAGGTTTAATTAACCCTCCAACATTTTGGTCAGCAAATAGGATTGAGTGAGTTTGTACGTCCCTTCTCGTTTTCTTCCTCAAGTTTAATACTGGACAATGTTCCAGCTGCATCCTATTAGAACTAATATTCAAAAAATAAATGAAATAAAATGTTCCATGTTCTTCATAATATAGTAATGAATCTGCTTTGACGAAAAACGCCTTCCTGCTGGCAACACTAATGCGATTACTACACATTTTTTTCTTTTTTTTTTTTTTTCGTGTTCTCAACAGTTGAATCGTGGGCTTCAAGTTTAACGCTTTCCTCGCCAATGTTGTTGGACATCCCTTGTTTTTCGGTTTTCCTAATTTCCACCGACAACGTAAGGTAAGAAGAGAGGCACGTATGGGCAGCAGGCGCGAGATTGTGATGAATGCATACTAGTCTTCGTCTGGAGTCTCAAAACGCGTCGTATCGCGAAGTTGTTCAACAAACATCGGAGCTAACAGATGTTGGGAAATCAACGAAAAGTTGGTACGCCAGCAGCGGGAAACACTCTCCGATGCAAAACAGGTCAAAATCAAGTGTCGAGGCGGCTGTCAGAAGCAAAACCATGCAATGTCGGTGGAGCGCCGAGAAAATGCACACTTCAGTGTGACCGAAGGGACGCGGTATGCTTTTGTTGCTGCTATGCGTTTGCGGAGAGAGTGCGCTGCTTTGTTCTGAATTGGAGACAGGGCTGCAGTCTACCCAGAGAGCTCGCTCAACCTACTTTTTCCGTAAGCTCCGGACGACACCGGGACGGAGAAGACCCGTCTAGGCACCAAACCTTACCTACTAACGTCCGTGTTTCACCCACGGCCTTCCTCTGCCAACAGTGCGATGGCCCTCTGCGAAGCCCAGCCGCCACCGCACTTTACCAAGTTTTATTCCAGGACGCGAAATGGCATTTTTAATTATGTAGCCAACAATGCCATCAATACTCCCGAAGCAGACGAAACGTCTCTCTTCGACTCCTCTTCACCTTTGCACAGATTCCGCACAGAGTGATATACGAAGTGTGGGCAAGTCACGTCCTACCGCCAGCGTTTGATTGACCTTGGCCATTCGTAGCTTTCGCCATGCTCGGCGCTAAGCTGAAACAGAGTATTCAGAGAACAAGTCGTCTGCTTCTTGCGCAGGGGTCGCGGTGACGTCAAAACGACGCCGAGTTCTGATTGGCTTTGATTGAAAGGGTAGTGGGTAAACCTCAATGCTAAACGTTTTCAGGTGTCGTACCTGCGATTTTTTTCAATCAGCCAATGAGAGCTCGGCGTTCTGTCATCCTCGCAACACCAGTGCAAGAAGGAGACAGAAGAACTTCAGGGTGTCTAGCAAATTATTATTTTGAAATTCCCTGAATTTTCCAGGTTTTCCCTGATAATTTCAGGTGAAATTTCCTGACCACTGTAGAGGCAGTTAAATATATAAGACCATTACAACACAAGGCATGGAGCATTGGGCACTGTGAGGATCATTTTGCACGGGCTTAATCCAACTTGCATATTCCGAAATATTCGGGTTCGTCGAGTCAGGATTAAATGAGCACTTTCTTGCCGCCGACATCGTCAATGAAGAGGCCACTTCCGGAAACACAATGAAAACACGGTGCTCAACCACACAGGTTCATAACCGAATGGCAGCATGGCTGCCACATGCACACTTTCTGATACTTTCGGCTGAAGGCTTGGATTGGATTGGGGTCTGCGGATTTCCTATTTGCTACTAAATCTAGTAGCTCTAACCTGGATCTAGCCGAGTGCCGCGCCCTCAATCCAATCCAATCCAAGCCAAGGCTTCGACTGGATTTGTCGGCTGTTCCCTTTGCATCATGTAGCACACACTCTATACATCGGGTGAGCAGAGCCCGCACTCCGCTCTAAGCAGAATTTATTGTCAATTTTTCTGCCGCCAAGTCCTCAAGTCTTTGCTCAGGGCACTCGATGGCATTTCCGGCTCATTTTCCCTGACTGGGCTCGCTTTTTGACAATATCCCTGACAATTCCCTGATTTTTCCCGGTAACTAAAATTTCCCTGACGATTCCCGGTTTTCCCGGTCGCTAGACACCCTGAACTTGCTCTCCGCACAGTGACCATGATGCATATGCCTCGAATGTAGATGTAGGAAAAGATGTACCCAGAAAAGATGTCCCCAGAAAAAAAATCCTCGGATGTCCCCGGAAAAAAAGGCCCCAGGTGGGAAGTAGGAAAAAATGTCCCCAAAGGATTTTCTATCTCAGGCTTTCCCTGATCCTTACGGCCTTCGGGGTCCGGTCATATGCCCTTAAAAAAAAAAGGCAGCTTGTGGCAAGTAGAAAAAAATGGAACCGACAAATAAGGAAATATACGATTCCTCGAGGTACACATCGCGACACTGTTAGCGCGAACACGACATCAGCGCATTTTCACATTTTTCTTAGAAAGAGTATTAGTGGGAACGAAATTTTACCGTCTGCATTATATCCCCAAATAAACACTTTCAGTACCTATGATAACTTTGATGACAACCTTTTGTTCCTACAAGAAAAAAAAACTAGCAATCGCTTGTTCGTGCTAACAGTGTCAGTGCTTTTACCTATTTGGGAATGGTACACAAGTACCTCTCAAGTTTCCCCAAACACAATATTTTGCTTTTGGCTAGAAGTCTTATAAATGTTAATTTCACACTAGAAAAAAAAAAATAATAATAATTTGGTTTTGGCAAAAACAATTATTTTGTTTCCAAAATAACCTACAATAGATTACTTCGGTTGCTTTGTGTGACTTCCAGTCTCCCTTTCTACCTCTAGGTGGGTCAGGTCATTTGTGACGGGATAATGACAGGACCGCTCGAAGGCCATGAGAATGGGGGAAAACCAAGCGATAGAGAACCCTTTGGAGACATTTTTTCCTACTTTCCACCTGGGGCCTTTGTTTTTCGGGAGTACATTTTCCAGGAACTTGTTTTCGGGGGACATTTTTTCTGGGGACTTTTTTTTCCGGAAAAATTTCTTCCGGAACCCCTGGAATGTAGATGCAAACTCGAGCAAATGACAAGTCACGCGTGTCCAAAGGCAATATTCAGTCCACGACCGGCTTTATTAGGGGCGACCAGGTCACTCTGCATCTCCCTATGGGAGAGCGCGGGTCAAGGAATATCACATGAAAGGCTTGGAACGACCGAGTGTTCCACTAGGCGCCACCCTAGCTCCACACCAAAAGCACGGCGGCCACTATGGAAGGCAATGGGAGCGTGTGGAAATAATGTTGGTTTCTGATGATTTTTGTCGCATTTAATAGGCAGGCGCTAATACTAGCACATAGTGTGTATAGAATAGGTAGGTTAAAATGAGTCACTATATTATAGTTTTCTCGAGCAGGATAGTTAGTAAGTATCCAGTCCGCCTGCTGGAGCCCACTCCCATGATCGGAATAAAAAATCGAGCTAGATGCTCCGCAGGTGGGCCGTGACGCTCTTGGTGACTGTTCAAGGTGAGACACTGTCGATTGGTGGTGAATTGGTGACTGGGGGGGGGGAGGGGCCTCCAAAGTTGCATTGCACGGGGTGCGAAGGAGTTCTAGTGACGAAGCGTGCAGGTTAAAAGGGGCTGCAGTCCAGCAGTGCGAGTACGCCGCAGGGAGGAGGCAAAAGGAAGCGAGGAGTCCGGTAGCAGAAAAGTAGCTAGGAGCCGCGTGATTGCTACTTGGCGTCGATGTTGAAGCGGGTCCCAGCCGACCGAACGGAGCAGGTGCAGTGCTCGATAGGATGGTATTCGGGGGCCAAGTTGGCGCCTCATAGTAAGAAGCGCCACGTTGCACCGCCTCGAGGGAGGCAACAAGTTGCCTGGTCGCCAAATCCCACACCGAGCAGAAAAACTCCAGGATGGGCAACACCACTGCTGTGAACGGCAATCTGGGCACATCGGGACTAGCTGTTCTTGTAGACCGAATGACGAAGCCAAGGAGTCACCTTTTCCCGGACACGACGTTTTTCGACATAGCGATGGAAATCGAAATGCTGGTCGATGATGACACCTAGGAGGTGGATATGCGTTGTTCTTGGGATCTCCACTCGATTCAGGAAAAGTGTTGGAGGGGTCGAAGGTTGGTGCGAGGCAGTGATGTGCATGGTAGTGCATTTGGTTTAAGTTTAAGGGAAGTTTGTTATCTTTTGACCAGAGAAGAATGCGATCTAGATCAGCTTGTAGGTCTTTACCGAACGCACAATCACAATAACGATGAGAAAAGTCCTTAAAATACAGCCGATCATCCTCAAAACGTCACCGGTCATGGAGCGGACACATACAGATACACACGCAAAAGCGTCTGCTAGTGTGTTTAAGGGGCCCTGCAATCATATTTAAGTGTCTAGCTTTTTTGCGGTTCCCACGTCTCTAGGGGTTCGGGCAAGCCAGCGGGCATGGAGAAAGTAACTAAATATCAGTGCGTCATATTTTAACCGGACGACGCGGAAACCTCCTCCACCTACGGGGGCGACCCGCGGTGCCGAAAGTGCGCGATATGTGAAGTCTTTGGTCCTGGGCTTACTACTGGTCAAAGCCACTAAAACCTTCTTTTTAGTCGAAAAACAAAATATAAGTGGCGCGAACCGTTTCAATTATTTATAAAAGTAGTTTTTGTTCACTAGTTTAGATCAGAAAAGAAACAAATGCAATTTAGAAAGTAAGGAAACAAGAAATGACCCGTCGACATACCCACCACCAAGCTGTGGAAAAGGTGGCACATACTAGAAAGGTGTAGTGGGATCAGGCTCCGACGAGCGTAGAAAGGTCCCGGATGTATGCGGCAGCGCTGCGGTCGTATGGACTCGAGGAGCCCACCGATTCCGAGCGTTCCCAAGGACTTCGGCGAGCAGCTTTGGCCTGCGGTTTGGCATTTTGGCGGTATGGCAGCACGAAGTGGCTCCCGTTCTGAACTGATATTTACCCCATGTTTGCTGTCGTTTGTGACCAATGAAGTGTCATGCCGAATTAGTGCTTAATCGCGCAGCAAATGCAATGCGAGCCACCCTGGCTGTCCGCTTCATACAGCCTAGCCAGAACATGCTTTAGTGGCGCCCTCTCGAGCCGTCGACATGGAGCGCAGCAGCCCTGAGCGCTCGCTGAGCTCACTACCTCTCCTCTAGTTCACGGCCACTCAAGCAATCAAGGACGTCATGAAGAGGTTATTTTTGCTTGTTTTTGTAATTTTAATTTGCCTCTAACTTTTAAAATAACGTAGTGTCTAGAGTACCGTCCGACGGCACTCCACTCAAGTGCCATCCGAAAGTCTCGTATGAAAGGAGTTCTCAAAACGAGTTTTTCGAAGCGGAATGTAGCTTAGTGGTAAGATGTTTGTCTCATAAGCAAGCGATCCTGGGTTCGATCCCCAGTGTGGGCTTACTTTTTTGTTTTCTCGAACATTTTATTTTGCCGACGCATTTGGCGATATTTACATGTATTTTTTTACGATTAACACAGGGAAAAAACGACTGTTGTCACCGAAATTTCGCTGAACGAATGGTATGGGACTTCGTTTCCGGAGGTGCATGGGGTACAGCGGGGCTTGGTTTGCCGGCCGGACGCCGCAAAGCAGTGAGTACGACATGGCCAAATGGGTCAATAGTTTTGTAATTAGCAGCCGCATACTGTCGCCGCGAAGCGGCAGGAACGCAGGCGGGGTGCTCGCTTAACGCGCTCCACAGTGATACACGCGCCGTCAGACTCTCTTTCGGACGGCACTTGTGGGCGCGATTGGAGTGCCGTCGGACGGCACTGTAGACACAGCCTTAAGATAAAGTGAAATTCGAGAAAAGAAAAGTTTCATTAAGTTAATACGTTCAGTGCGCTCAGGTTCGGTGCAAACTAAGAACTAGTAAAAAAGACCGTGCAGGGCACCTTCTATGGGCCCCACTTATCTCTATTATAGGGGTCTGGATCGCGCATAGCCGCTCTCCGAGCAGGGCACAAGTGAAGCCACCGGAAGTTTGATACTTGTCCTGGAAGTCGGGCGTCTGCTGGGCTTCCTAGTGCATTCAGTCAATGTTTTAGACTGTCCTTTCCGGTGTCTTTGAGTGGTTTTTAATAATCATGCTCCGAATTAAATCCCAAAAATGAGGCATTTGGACTTGAGACATATGCACAGTTGCTCAACTAGAATATCAAAATGTTTACATTCAATGGCTTCCCACGATACTTGTGGTGTCTGCATGCGCTCTTACTGTGCAACAAGCAAGCTCTCTTGAGGTGACAAGCGAAAATCCAGCGCCCTCGACGCTTTTCAAACCAACACTTGGAAGGGTTACAAAGTATACGTAGCAGAGCGCGTTGAAAACTACAGAATACACAGAAAGAATAAAACACAAGAAGGACGAACGGTTTGACACGAAGGTGGTCTTCACTTGTAGAATGAGATTGAAACAAATGTGCCAGAGGGTGAACAACGAGAGTCGCCCACCCGAATGCTCCATCTAGCACTCCAACAAGTATGTCAAATGTAAAGAGAAGCCAATCTATTCAATTCCACTGAGCTGCGGAGGCCAATACATCGGCCAAACTGGAAGATGCCTAAATGTTCGCCTTAGGGAGCACCATTTAGACGTCACCAAGGCATCATCGGACTCATTTCACCCCATAGTCGTGCATGCCCGTACTTGCCACGATTGCGCCCCAAACTTCGAAAACACCACTTTGCTTGAAACACACAGAGACAAGTGTGCGCGAGAAATAATTGAGGCGTTTAAGATCAAATACGCCGCGAACAATGTTTCTGAGCCCTCTCTGGTGTTATCGTCAAAAGAGCTGGAGTTCCTCGCGCCAGAGTTATCGTAACGGTAGTTTTGAGCATGTATTAATTTTGCCTTCTTTTCATTTCTTTTCTTCTTCCTTTTGCCCGTTTTCAGGGGTTAATTTTCTTTCTTTTCTTCTTCCTTTCCCCTTTATTCAGGGGTCAATTTCCTTTCTTTCTTCTTCCTTTTCCCCTTGTTCAGTGGTTAATTTCCAGGATGTGTCCTATCGTTTTAATTTGGTATTTTAAAATTTTGAGCAATTTAGTTTTATTTTAAATTTGAGCTTTTTCGTTTTCTTTATTTTTGTATAATTTTTCGTTCTCTTTCTTTCAATCCTTTGAAGTTCATTGTCGTAGCGTCATGGGCATTTCATAAATGTTCGTTGCTCATTGAAAGAACTGTGTGTGTCTGTGTTCGTCCTTCGTGTGTTTTATTCTTTCTGTGTATTCAGGGTTACAAAGCCTGCCAAGCGCTCACTTCCGGGACAAGCCGCTTACTTCCGGTGGCTTCATACCTGTTCGCTCAATGTGCCATCCAGAGCCGTATATGTAGAGAGTTTGGTCAATGGGAGGCGCGGGCAGAGCCGGGGCGTGCGGCAGACTCGGAAAGGGGGCTGGCATGCTCTCTTGACCAACCAGAAGCCGAAAAGAATCCCCTAGCAGTGGTAGCGAGAAACATTTCTGATCAAAGGCCTATGTTTGTAAATGGTTTTAATAAGCGCGTAAGAGTGAAGCGTAGTAACTCTTCGTGGTTGAAAATAGGGTGCACGTGTCGTTTTGATCATGACCATCATGATCATGCAAAAAGATGTAAGAAACGAATGCGCCGCTCAACTCTGTTTTGCTTGGACAGAGTGTGACCGCTCGAACGGCAGATTCCCGGCCCTCGGCGCAAGTATTATTTCAACCGTTCCGCTAGTCGCACTTTTCCACCATCATTTTGGATGAGCGTGATTGAAACATCACGTGTATCATATTTTCAGTCATCGAGAGTTACTCCAATGCAGTTATCAGGTTTGTTTCTTGCGACCACCGCCAGGGTATTATTTCCGGCTTCTGGTTGGTCACATTCGAATTTCTGAAGACGCCCTGGAACACGCCCAGACCGCTTACAGCTAATGGCGCCTCCTTATTTGTCTCCTATACTTCCCAACGAACGGCCAGCTCTGGCGCCATCCAGCCCCCTCTAGTGGAGATCAGTGATGGGCCCCCTTTAAAGGGGCCCACCAACAATTTTTTGACTGGTTTGAAGTTCGCGCTGAAACGGAGCTCCATGAAAGCAGGAACACCGAGGAAAAAAAATATTACAGAAATTCGCAATATTTTGCGAGTTATTAGCAAATTAAATATTGCAGAAAACAACTTTAAATAAGCAAAACATTGCGCTTCATAACGTAAAATGAAACAGTTTAGCGATTGGAGCAAAGCGGTTGGCCAATTGGACGCGAGTTTGGTTGATAGCCCGTCGGCCCGGTCGGCCATTAGGCCTCGCTGCAACCATCGTAGCTTTGGAATCGGGTTGCCATCATCGATGAATTTACCGGGCTTATCGGATTTTGAGAGCCGAATTCTTAAAAAGGAGTGCGGAGCTGGGCGTCGCGCCGTACGAGGACACACCACGCAAACGCCGCGACGCGTCTCTGCCTCAGTCCGCTTCGACAGCCGCGGAAGCCTCGTCGGCCTCGTCTCCCGCAACTCCGCCACCGGAGCCACCTCGGCGAGTAGGAGTAACACCACCTAGAGCTGAAGGCCGCAGCGCTCCTCCGGTGACGTCACACGAGTCGGCTGGCGAGCGCCCCGGAAAAGCGCTGCATTGAAGGCGTCGCGCATAGATTTACGGACGTAGAATGGCATTCTTTATTGACCCAAACGTTTGTTAATGGACCTCTTGGCGAATATGTGCTGCCACCTAGACACGCGAATCGGTTTGAGACTAGGTGATTGGAAAACAACGCGCGCCCAAGGCCTCTCCCACCCGTTCCACACCCAAAACGTCAGCTACATTCTGTTCACCCATTGAGGCGATGTGACCTCGATACGGCTCCCCCAAGCTCACCTTTGTCCCCATCGTGCGTAATCTTCCGCCCCGAGGTCGACACAACAAAACCGCTCAAAGGCGAGAAATGCAAGATGGCGGATTGTTTGGAACTAGATACTCTCAAACCCAGGCGCATGAAATACTCCGCGCATGCGCATCGCGTATTTCTACAAAAGGTCCATTGGTAAAAAGGATTTATAAATATCTGTATGACTGGGAAATATATTTGTTACACGGGCAGCGTATTAGGACGTACAATTATTGTTATGATATGAAAGAACAAGGTTAACGACGTTTTGAGAGAGATGGGTTTTCGTTTTAGGCATCCAAATCTGGGGTGCTTTAATTATCTCTAGGAGTTTGAAGACACAAACAAACAAAAAGTAAATGCCCTGAAACGTTATTGTAAGTGATGGGACCCGCCAAAATGCATAACAGCAAATATCAAGTTGGTGATGACATGTGCGGTTACTGAATTCGTATGAGAAGCTAATGAAAAGAAGGTTATTTTAAAAAAATGTGAACTTTTGGAGCACGAAAAAATGTAATGTGTTTAAATGTATTTTTTACCAGAAGTAAACATGTGATAATAAAAACAAAACTGCAGGCGAACTGGGGAATGTTTTTCATAAAGTAATTAATCCGAAACTGAGACACGAAGACAAAAAATTAAGAGCAGAAAAGACACAAAAAAGAGGCAAAGACGCCGCCTAGATCAAAGAGCACAAGTTTTGATTTAACCGAGTGCAGGCAAACTTAGCAAACTTAAAGCATAATTTTCAGTAAGGAACACATGCTGCTGCGAGAGCTTCATGCACACATCTACCCGCGTTCATTCACACTACGAATAGATGCTGTGAATATAAGTTCTCTTACCTTTGAAAGCTTCAAATTGTATATTCTCGTGTATCCATACTTTCTTCTTGTATCCATCTTGACACAATTCAAACACAAGCAACTTAGATGCCGCTCTGTAGCTTTCGCGACACTAAGACACAGCACACGTACATAAAAAAAAAATAATAATAATAATGCTATGACAACTGTTACACTGAACATAAAATAATTATTTAGATTTTAGGGTTTCACATTTTCTTTTCTTTGACTTGGGATTAGCCTCATAAGCTTTTCGTTCACCTTTCCACAATAGTTTTTCAGCAGAATGTTCGTGCTGCACAAGAACAAGTTCTTCAGCACGAGCTCACTTGTGCGTCCTTCTTCACATGCGTCGAAGTCAGAAGTCTCGCTGGTAGACAGCAGTTCCATTGTAAGCTCGCTGACGAACTGACGCTGGATCGGAACTTTCCTAAACTCTGGCTGCTTGGAGAGTTCTTGCGCAACAACGTAATTGTGTGTCATGGCATTAACGGCGAACATAGTTGGATAAAGGAGCCCCCCTCGATCCAATTGCTTGACAAGAGAGCAGTTCTCCTACGCAAGTGAAAATGTTGCCGTCTTATCTTCTTCGGTAAGCGCCGCCCTGGATTTTTTACATTTCGGCTTTTTTAAAGCGGCATAAACTGTGCACCCTGGTCCCTGCCACGGAGACTAGGACTGGGAGGGTCTAATTTATCGCTTGTGACACTGCCTCTCCTGTAACTATATGTTGCAGCTGGGCCGTGGCGTGTCTACTTGTTTTTCTAGCTGCTCCCATCGCTCGTCTTCAAACGGGATTGTCGGCAACATACTCTGCAGTCGCAGCTTATTTTCACCTTCATAAAGCTGCCTTATAGATATGTGATATTGCGAGCCAGCCAGCTGCCTGTACTTCCCGAAACGGTCTTCCAAGCTATCAGTCTGAATCTTCCCCAGCAGGAAATAGTTCAGCCCGAGTTCAGTGAAGCAGTATTCGGTGATCTGTACAAGTGCACGGGTTGTTTGACGGAGTGCTCCGTGAGTCTCCTTGGTTAGCGTGCCACTGGTAAGGTTCTTACTCTCCCATACGTCAAGCCAGGCGTCCAGCCAGTCAAAAATACTGCACAAAAAATGCACATTGGGACCGTCCTCTGCAGAAGTCACTGGTTCTTGAAAGTCGTCTCTGAGTTGCGTTCCTTTGTTCGGCGTCCATGGTAAAATTTCCTTCAGATTCCGAGACCTCGACGATTTCGTTGATTCCTTTAATAATATGCGCCACAGTTGTAGGAACAAGAAGGGGACGTAGAGCGAAGGCTACAGGCTCCTGACCGCGGTTTTGAAAACGGAAGCTTGCGCTACAAAGATACGTTTCTAAAATTAAAAGCGAGAGCTAGCTTGTGCTTGTCACCTTCGCTGCCACGTCAGCGTAAAATTCAACGAAATAAACTCAATAATTAAAACAAATGTGAAAAGATATGAGAGTTCTCACCCTGGTATGCGTCGATAGAACCAGGTTTTTTCGAGGAATCGCCCGCACCCATACTTTTCAGTTCTTCATCCTCCGGGAACTTAAACACAGACACTTTCTTCGACGGCGTTTCGTAGTTCCCATGGCACCCAGGGACACAGCATTTATGAGGCATGGCTAGCCCGAAAGCCGCCCGTAACTTGACAACCACCACGCACACCAAACACAAAAGACAAAAGAGACGGTTAGAGCAGTTCGCGTACTCCCGCCGCGACACTTCTGCAAGCCGCCGTGCGCAGATGAGGCAAAAATTCTCCATTGCGCAAGCCCCGGGAGACCCTGGGCTCGGAGAAAGCTAAAAACAAAAACAAAAAAAGGCCGGAGCATGCGCCGCTTGGCGTCGTTGGGAAAACACATTTAAGAAAAAAAAAAGAGAGCATGTGTTGCGGAGAAGCCTTCCTCTCAGGTCGGCCCACTAGTCCTGAATCTGTGACGTCACAACTCCGAGCGCTGCGGCCTTCGCTCTAGGTGGTGTTGGTAGGAGGTACTGCGCCGCTGGGAGGCGCGCATGAGCGACGAGGCGTTGTTTTCGCCCTTTTTTAACTTTAATTTGCAACTTTATTAGCTCTATAAAAACAACTTTTTAGAGCAATAATGACGGTTAACGTGTGATATACTTTATTCCGCTTCAAAATTTCTGGGACGGCTCTCGCCAATCACGAAACCATAGAGTTATTATAATGTACGCTAGAGGTTCAACTGGCGCTAGTGTGCTGTTGCAAATTGAAGCAGACAGCAAGCAGTCGGAAATTGACTTCCGGTAATGCATTCCTATGGAAAAAAGCGAGTGCATTTCCTCTCTGCGCTCGATTATAAGAGCAAATATCACGAATAATTCGTATGTACTAGGCACTTTGGAACATTTCCCAGTCACGCAGATGAAATAATTGGTCAGTTACGGCGTTTTTATTTTAAAATCTTGACATGAAAAACGGTGCTAAAACCGCTTCGTACATGCATTTATGTGCACTGTCGGACACTGTTAGCGCGAACACGGCGTCGAAGCTTTCCAGCATGGGTGATATACGTGCCAAACGAACGAAGGACATGTGGAAAACCAAGAGAGACGACAGGAACTACGAAGTGACACTGGATAAGTAACTGCTTGTGCTTGCAGACGATCAAAATAAATTGAAAGTCACGTAATATAGTCCGATTTGCAATAAATAAGTACTGCTTTATTCTTTCTGCTCATGAATATGTGCGAAGATGCTTAATTGTTCTGGGTTCAAATCATCACCCGCACGCTCCAAATCGTTGCAAATAGGGAGAAGCCAGGGAACAGGTGCCCGATAAAAACTGCCCGACAAAGGAAATAATAAAAAAACACACCTTTAGTAGTTCACGTACTTTATCCTTTACGTTTTGAACGTTTTTTAACCACTCGTAAAGATGCACGACGGGGTCATTTTCATATAGTGACAGAACGGGCATATTAGCAATATATATGCACCAGCGGAATGCTGGCGAACTTTGAACACACTCTAAATTCCTTTCAATCGTTATTTTGCTTAGAATCGTCGCTCGTTTCTATATACCTGCCATGGAACAGAGGTTTGGGCCTGAAATATAGCGAAGTTTAACATCGTTCATTGGTAAAGAAAAAATGCTGTAACTCAAGCAATTACACTTCCACAATATTAATAAAGGTACATACTATCCCTTACAACCAAAATAACAAAAGTTATTCATGTTATTTTCCGGCGAAGAGACAAAATTCACGCGCGTTTTCCCATAGGAATACACAGGAAGACTGGAAAAGTAGACTGCATGCTGTCTGCTTCAATTTGCAACCGGAAGTTCCGTAGACACTAGCGCCAGCTGAGCCTCTAGCGTGTATTGTAATAACTCTATGCACGAGAGCGCCGTTATGCGCGCGCATTCGGCACCTCGCGGCGCCACCGTCGGAGGAGGTGTTTCCAAAATATGATGCGCTAATATTTTTAAACTCTTTCGTTGTCCACTGGGTTTCCGGGACCACTAGCGTGGAGAAACCGCAAAAAAAAGTAGACGCTCAAATACTGTTGGAGAGCCCCTTTAAGCTACAGCGCCAAAAAACGCGGCGCCGGTTCAGCGAACAAGAGAAAGTACTAAATAAGCAAAAGCAAATGCGGCGCACTCGCGCTGCCTCGGGTGACCTCAGGAGCCGGTCGTGATTCAGTCACTAGCACAAGAGAAGAAAGCAGAGGAGACAAGGAATACAAACCCTATGATGATTCGGTGTCACGTGGGTGGCGATGAATCTTCCACATTGTCGCGGGTGTCGCGTGCCACGGCAAGTTCAAAGAAAGTGGACAAGACGAAGTTCGCTTCGTTCGAAAAGCGAATAAAGCACGGGACGGGCGCTTGCCTTGGTAGTAGTGAGTGCCGCTACGAATGTCACTCTGCTCACTTAATTCCCACGAGATGTTAGCACGCAAACTCTTTACACGTGCCACAACGGCAAAACCAAGCGTCAAAACAACGTAGAAAAAACGAAAATATTGCGAAAATTTAGGAATAGATGGATCTTACCAACTGTACCCTTTATATTATGGACGGGAGCTTGCGCCATCTATACGTAACGCTTGGCGATTTAACGAATTTTTGGCTTCTTTCGGCGGCTCTAAAGCCCTAGAGCAGGGGTCTCAAACACGCGGCCCGCAGGCAACCGGCAACGAGACCCGGTTCTTATGTCTCGAGCACTAGAAATGCCATGCGCCATCGTGATCTCATCTCGCCTCATCACTTATCTGTGTACATTTGCCCTTTGGTTCGCTTTATGTTTTGCTCCCCCCCCCAAAAAAAAAACAAATTAGTCGTTAGTTGTTTATACAGCAGGAGTTTAGTCTGCCAGAACATGGCGACATTGTTACCCACTGTAGATAAGCAATTTAGCCAGTGCGGTACAACCGCTAGCCTGGGGTCTTTAACGTGCACCACGCAGTAGTGATACACGACCGCACGCCGGTACGATGCTCATCCAGATCGAAACGGGCAGGGGTGGGGATTGAACCCAGGATCCCTGGGTTCTGCAGCGCGAGCTTTCGCTCCACGTGCTCCGAGCTGGTGTGCGCTAGCCCACTCGGCCACCGATCCCCCTTTTTGCTCCCCAGTGTTTTGTAATGTGCAACAATTTCGCTACTAGGCTGCAAGCGCGAGCTCTTTGTTGAAGGATGCATCTCAGCTGCGCGAACTCTCGATCAGCAGGAGCAACTGCCGAAGATAAAACCGATAAAACGACGCAGGTGCGTTGGCTTATCCACAGTGGGCTTATCCACTCATCCATCCATCCGTATCCAGAGCCGTCCAGAGCCCGCTCGCTTGGCGCTTGGCTGGCTTTGCCCGCTCGGCGCGCGAGCAGTTTAGCTGATTTAGCGGTGGATGCAGTGCATGCCCGAATTTTCCTTGGTGCCAGTGACACCTTTAAAATAGTTGTAATTTTGTTAGGACACTGGTTACGTCATGTTGATGCTGATATCCTACCAAGCAATCGGTATCCTCTTCGAACGCTCTACCCTGCGCCTCCAAAGGTTTTGCGTCTTTGCTGCCGGGTTCGGAGACCTCCGAGTATTTTGAACACTTGCGTGTACAACTCGAAGCCGGAATCCCAATGGAAAGAAGACAGCGCACCAAGAGGACCGTGATATGCTTGGACACGACAGCCGAGGATGACGACCAGTCCGGCAACGGCGGCGACGACAGCGATGACGACTACGTACCCACGCCAACAAAGGGGAAAGCTGCGACCAAGACCGCGAAACCGAGAAAGACGGTTAAATCTACGAAAGCTGCGGCACAGGTCGTGGAGGTGATAGACCTGGTGCAGTCGCCTCTCGTGCCCGTGAGTGCAAAGTTTTGACCGCTTCCCTAGTGTTGTTTCCCCCTGTTTCCCCCGCCAACTCCGAGAAAGGTGAGTCCCTAGCGAACTTCTCCCTAAACAACCGAAAATGGGTGTCTGGGGAAAAGTTAGCTTGTTACTTTTCGGCACCAAATGTAGCGCTAGCTGTCGGTGCCCAACTCTCAGAACTAACCGTTATTTGATTCAAAAGCTATTTATTTTTTGGAATTTTCACTGCCAACGTTAGCTGTAACAGTCGGTATCTTTTCCGTCAGTTCATGTTGGTTCATGTCGATTCGTGCGCTTCGTGTTCGTCGTTTTTTTTTTGTTTTTTGTTTTTTTTTAATTAACGGTCAGTTTTGAAACTTCGGCATCTCTGGATGCTGGCGCTACATAAACAATTGCCTTTTTTTTTTTTTTTTGTGACAGCCAGCGTAAAAAGGACGTGGTGCTTTTAGTTATCTTTCTCAGAAAAATATGGACGAGCACCAAATTTCACCCTTGTGCTGGTTCCCCAACTAGCCACATCATACCACACAGTAGCTTTCAGAAACAAAAACAGTGATACCCTTATGTGCTGTCTTTGATGAGGCCTTAAGGCGCATTCACACTGAGCAAAAGACGCGCGTTGCAGTCGACGCCAGCGTCGTAAAATACGAAGCAGTCACACAGGGCCACCCGACGGTGGCGTCTTCTCGGGGAATCTCGCGCTTGTCGAGAGAACACGGAATTTTCTTATTCGTCTGCTTCGCACAATTGTTGTTGCCTTGCCTTCGCGATTGCATATGCGGTGGGAGACAACCGTCTTCACTGAATGGACAACGGCGATGATTACATATACGTTTCCACTCCGGTTATATGCAGCATTGGCGAAAGGCATGGACTCGAACGGGCAGCTTCAGAAGGTGCTCTTTTGCAGCGTTTTTCTGCAAACAAAGCACGGTGCTACGCCGGCGCGTCCCAGGGCCTTTGCGTCCGTACCTTTAACACTGCACGCAGCTTGTGCGAGAGTGTTTTCGATGGAGAACTGTTGTATTCCAAAGTGGTGGGTGCACACAAAGACTACACAACACATAGGGAGTGATCGCTCCCGCACAGTCAGAGGTTGGAACACACCGCGAACTTCGGTGGCAGCTTTCGCGCAAACGATGAAGAGTAGTTTCACGGCGTCATCCACGCACATAAAACTAGGAATGCCGCAAACTTTTTTCGAACCAAAGGTTCGATGATCGAATCAAGCAGTTCGAAAGGTTAGAAAGATTTAGAATTTTCAAACTTTTCATTTCGAGAAATTCGACGGAAGTCGAATTTCTCGATATGAAATTCAATAATTTTCTAACTTTCGAACTTATTAATCTTAAGAATTCAAAAATGGTCGAACTTTCGATTCCTGAAAAGTCAAAAGTTCGACGAACTTCAAACTTTTAGGATAAAAGTTCGAAGTTCGTCGAACTTTGAATGACCGGCGGGTGGTTTCATTTGGATTCAAGCAGTGAGGTACATTCGTAATTTTTCTTTTCGCATTTTTGCATGCGGTGCCGCATTCCTTGCGAAAGACAATGCCGTTTATTTCAATCATCTGGCATGCTTGGTTTTAAAGAAATAGATTCTCGAAGTCGTTTGTCGTTTGTGCCATATTTGAAGCTCGCTATAGCCGAAGCTATTTATGGTAGAGATGTTAAACTTTTTAAGAATGATCTATGTATAGCCTAGGTAAGTGTCGTCTTAAGATATGATTATTGTTAAGATATGATTATTGTTAAGATATGATTAGTGAGAAATAAATTAACTCATGAGGGAACATTTCTAAAATTGCTCAAGTTCAGCACGTCATGAAAAAAAAAAAAAAAACATTTTTAATTTTTGTTTTCTCAGTTAAACGTTTCTGGGACATGTTTCTTTTAGCCTGTACACATTTTGGTGGGAGAAACTTGTTTCGTAGCTCTGGGCCTCTGAATATGCAAGAATACAACACTTCCGGCGCGTTCTTGGTAGTTTTGTTTTTTCTCTACAGCTTTTTATTTTTGCCTTTATTGTTAAGGCCCGTTCACACTCTTGCGACCTCTTAAATCTTGGTTCCTTGCGACCTGTTAAACCTCTTGAAACGAGAGGACACAGTGGCGCCATTTATCGGGTTGCAGTGTAAACTTGACGGTCCGGCATATTTTCTATTTCTCCCGCGCATTATCCTTTCTTTCTTGGCTAGAAAAACTTTTGGAAACGTTATAAACGAGCCTTTCTCATAGGTATTACGCACATTCGACCTCGGAAATGCCGCAAAACCATCGCTCTTGTGAAATGCAGTTCCACGATCACCGCATAGATGGCGCCATCTATGCGGTGATCGTGGAACTGCATTTCACGAGTAGTGCCTTCTGACAACGAGTTTCTAACAATGACCATCTACGCTATCTTTTATGCAGTGAAGAGCGACAGTAGCTATACATATGCCTAAATAATTTCAGATTAAAATAAGCCCGATCATGCCGTCTTTCCCCGTATTGTTTTCTTTAACAGTCCAAAATATCTGGAAGGGGGGGGGGAGAGAAGGGAGCCCCCCCACCCCCCTTCCCCCCCTCCCCCCGTATTTCCTCTTCCGACGCCACTGGTATGGTAGAACGCTCCTCGATTTCAAGTTGTGTCAGCTTCTGTGTGTTTTGTTTGGCGTTTCTTCCGTCCCGGAAAATAAACCTCCAAAGCAATTACAAACTAAAAAATTGTCAAGGTGCAGGCGAGCTGGTGTATGTTGATCAGGATGCAAAATCCCGAGACTGGGAATGCAATTCGCAAGAAATAGTGTAAAAAGAAAGGAAAAAGGGGACAGGACAACGTCTCAAACTCAGCTGAGTTGAGTTTGAGACGTTGTCCTGAGCTGAGTTTGAGATGTTGTCCTGTCCCTTTTTTCTGTCTTCTTACACTTTTTCTTTCAAATTTCATTCCCAGAGCTGAGTTTGAGCCGTTGTCCTGTCCCCTTTTTTCTGTCTTCTTACACTTTTTCTTTCAAATTTCATTCCCAGTCTCAGGATTTTGCATCATGTACAAACTAAACTTATTATATGCCAGCGTCACTCGGGCGGCGTTCGATCGGATTACTACCAGCGTGCAAGGGGGTAGGGAGGCAGTTTACCAGATCGCTTTAAGGTTGTTCTGAGCCTCAACCACCTGCCTGCCCCTGGCTGTTTCTAACTGGATGAGTATCGTTAAACAGTGCGTTCGTGTGATCACTACTTCGTGATGCACGTTAATGACCCCCCGGGCTGGCGGTCACAATTACTGATCTATGGTCACATGTCACTCTGCACTGGCAAATATTCCAGCACATCCAAGACACTCGTCGTCTCATTTAATTGCCTGACCAACTTCGCGCAGTCTAAATATCACACCCAAACTTTTCTAAACCTGATTTCGTGAAAACCAGTGAGGCGTGAAAACGTTATTTGAAACTGAAACTGTGGCGGAACATGAAAACCGGACTTAGAACTTTGCGCACTTGGACTTGAAAGAAATTAGAAACTTTCAAACTTTTCTCTTTTTTTTTAATTTAACCCTAAAAGAGAATCGAAACCTTCGAACTTTTCTAACTTTATGTAGAAAGAAATTCGAAATCTTCGAATTTATCGAAGATTTCGATAAGAAAACGAAGTAAGATTTTAATCTCTCGAATTTCAAGTTAGGAAAGTTTGAAATCTTCGAATTTCTCGAACCTTAAATAAAAACATATTCGAAATAATCGAACCCGAACTTTTATAAACCGTGAAAGCTTCGAACTTTTCGAATTCGAAACTCCTCAATTTTTGGAAGTTGCGAATTTTTCGAATTTTAATATCCGTATGATCGAAAATATCGAAACCTTTCGAATTCGAACATCAGTTCGGTTTGAAAATATCGAAACCTTTCGAATTCAAACCTAGGGTGGTTCGCGACATCCCTACATAAAACACTGCTCACAGTCAGATGTTCCAATTGGCTTGCTTCTTTCCACGCTGAAATGCTTCCAGCCAAGTTTGGCGAGTGCACGAATCCCCCAACTCCTCTGCCTTTTTGCCTTCATTGTAGGTCGAAAATAAAAACAGCGAAAACATGTCCTAACCGGAAAAGGGCGACACGTCACGTCCGGACGCTCGCTGACTGGCTCAAGCACGCGCGTCGAGGGAAAAATTGGATTCCGAGGCGTCGTCTCCCTGCGTCGTCCTCCTCGGCGTGTGACTTTTTTCAATACAAAAATAAGCAAAAAATTCACCCCACGACGCGCGTCTTTCCGCTGTGTGAATGCGCCTTTAAGGCCTACCAGCACATTTGGCACACCTTGCGAAATTTGAATTCTAAACGTACATGCTTGAAACTGGGCAAGTGAACATTGTTTTGCAAGCGGGTTTATGTCTAAATTCTTTAAAGCTCAACTTGCAAACGATAAAATAATAAACGATTACGTCCCCTTGCTAAGGCGTCGTAATCGGATTATGGCCGCACCCAAGCGCACCTCAACTGAGCAAGATGCAAACCTGTATAGGCCTCCTGTGCTGAGCTTCGAACGTATCGTGGCACCCTCCGGTGGCAGCGATAGAGTGTCTGAGTAGTACAAGTCCCGCGGCCCCGCACTATAACAAACCTGTTCGGGCAGCTGTTTACCTTTGCACGCAGCTGTTATTTGTGCGTTCGCGTGGACACGATTCAAAATATGTCACTCGTAGTCATCACCGCACAACATTACCCCGGGGACCCAAGTTTGCCGCAAGCTACTAATTTTTCCTTCATCCAAGCATGTCGCAACCAGAAGCAACACGCGCAACCTTGATGCGTTCGAAATGTCGCCATCGACGGTACTTTTGCGTGGTCAACTGTCGGGAACAGGAAGGGTTTAACCCCAGTGTAAACTTCTACAGGTCATTGAAACCGTACGAAGTCGAGCGGAGGGAACAATACTAGCTGCCCAGCGCACTGAGTAAGCGAGACAATTGTTTTTTTTTCCCTCCAGGTTGTTCTGCTAAGCACAGCCACACAATCAAGCGGCTGTGGCATGCATCGAAACGTGTGTCATGCGAATTTTATGAAGAGGAACACACTATACTGTCCGACCAGTGGAGCGATTCGATTGAACTACCGTAGAATACCGGGCAAGCACCCACTCAAAATTTAGAGATAATCGGGAAAAAATGGGGGATGGGTGCTTGTCCGGTCATCAATTTTACATATCAATGTACTGTGTATACTTTCTCAGACCTTACAAATTTGGGTATGGGCGCTTAGTGTGGAATGGGCGGATGTGCGGTATTCCACGGTATATCTTTTTCAACATAAGATCAGCAGTAAAAGCGCTGTCTCCAGCGAGAGCTTTCCTCTGAAAAGACGAGTGTGCGCGTGCACCATCGTGCTACAGAGTGCAAGAAGCATGTGCTGTAGGCGGAGCTCCTACTGCTGATCTTATGTTGCGTCAAGCTTGCAGCGCAAATGCGCTAGAAAAGCTGCAAGATTTCGAGAAGCAGCGTGCAGTAGGAGCAATCTGCTCAGCCAACAGATGGTTGGTCGCAGCTCAATCGCTTGCGTCAGCTTTCACTCATTCCTGGGAAAGTAGGGCAACCAAAGCCACTCAATCCTGGGAAAGTAGTGCCAGGTTCCCCGTATGGTCGCCATATCGGTCCATGGAATGAGCAGTGTCTAGTTGACATCTCCAGTCTTGGCGAGCCGATCCAAATTTGCGGTGACAAGTTGCTTTTACAGATATCTCGGCACATCAATAGCTTAGTCTTATGTTGCTGTTTAAAAAAAAAAAAAAAACTGTTCAAATTTTAAGTTAAAAACATGCTTTTTGTGTAAGGCTTGTAAAAATATTAGGCATTAGGAAATCAGCCATCTGTGTTCTTATTTGAAACTCTTTGTGTTTACATTCTGCCCATTGGAAAGCACTATGAAAGAGCCGAAGCACGCACTTGATCTTGCCACCGCAGTCTTTTTCCGCACAATAAAGTCCGTCTGCTATGCTCACCGTCACTATGGCAACGAAGCATCTCCTGAATAGACGGACACGCAAACTGGGATGCTGAAGCCAGCAATAGCAGAGGCCATTTGCTGAATATTGTCTGCTAATGTGGATGCGCCAATGCTAGCCAAAGCCAGACGCACCAGTGCAAGGGCTTTGCTGAAAGTGGTAAGCGTTCCCCTGGTAAACCCTTGGTGGTTCCTATGAGGCTTGGTGTAATCTCTGGCCTGAGGATATAATAAACTTTCCCCAAGTGTAGCAGAGCGAAGGGAAGGGCTACTGCAAGCGGCACAGTGTTTGGAAGCCTAGCTTGGAACCCCGGAAGGAGCTCTGTCGTCCATTAGCTGACGATATTTGGGAAATGGTAAGGCTGTTGCTGTCTTTGGACGCTGTTTGCATATATTTGGAAGATACTTCGTTGCCATGGTGATGGCAACCGTAGCAGACAAACGGAAGGAGACGGCAGTGCGGCGAGATCAGGTGCGTGCTTTGGCTCTTTTGCCGTGTTTTTCACTGGGTGGAAAGTGAACATAAAGGGTTTGAAATAAGAGCTTAATGCAGATATCCAATTTTCTCCAATGCCGAATATTTTTCCTAGCATTTCACGAAAAGCATATCTTTCTTACCACCCTTTCTTGAAACATGGGTATGAAACAGGATCTTCAAACTTTTTAGCTGAGGCATGGCACACGAAACGATTCATTCTCCGACTTGTGTGTTTACCACATCCAAAAATGCGGTCCCTCAATTTCCTCCTGACGACGTCGTAGAAGTGTCATGCGGTCGCCGGCAGTGGCGGATGTGGCAGGCGCCTGTTCTGCCGTAGGTCGCTCTCCAGCCCGATGGTTCACGGAAGCTTTGGCAGCCAGGAGTTGGGACGCCGCAACGACAGCGATGCTCGCGTCTGCTTGTGCTGTTTTTCCGGGACTTGTATGGCCCACTGCCAGGATCGCGACACCGACAGCATGACACTTCTGTTTTTGTGACGTCATTTTTTGTCACTTGGGAACCACTTTGGATGCAAGGGCGGAATAGGACGCTAAACACCCCAGCCAGAGACGGTTTCCAAGCACTGTAGCTAAGGGGCCAGATTGGGGATTGGTTGAAGTCTCGAGGGGCAGAAAATATATAAAAAAATGTAAGGTAGAAAAAGCTAAATTATTGTTCTCATTCTTTCTGGTATCTTTGTGTGTGCATTGCGGCGCCGTTTCTTTACGCGCAATTCAATTTTGTGCCGGTAACAGCGCACCTGCTGGAAGCAGTCCGTGGGCAGGATGTTGCTGGAAGGGCCGCTGTCATCCTCGGACCGGTCTGAAAGCCTCCTTGCAGAAGGCGTTTCCTAGTCGGTTTTCACAGTCACTGGGGCTGTGGTGCCATCCTGTGGCAATGTTGCAAACATTGAATAAGTGTACTCCAAACCAGTCCAAAATCAGTGCATTTACTAGCTGGCACTAATGGAAGCATTAAAAGAAGATGCTTACTGCACTGACTTTCAGGTACCATAGTCAACATGTGTAGCAGTGACAAGTGAGTTGCCATGCCGCGCAATTTGTAAGCTACTCATACTGGGCGAATATAGAGCGGGCCTCAGCAGGCCCGTGAAAATTAGCATCGGGCCGGGCCGGGTCGGCTGTTGGATATGGCTAGCGGGACACGGGTGGACTTGGACCCAAGGGACAGTGGACTGGGTCGACCCGGGCTCCTAAATATTCCCCCGTGCAGACCTCTAAGATAAATTGGAAAATCATTTCGTGGTCCCTTTGATTTCATAACTCAGTGGAGATGCGATTCTCGAGATCCTCAGTTTTGGTGAAAGCCTAAGCATTTTTGTTTTCACTGTAGCTTGATGGTTTATCTTGAGTTGACGGTGACATCTTGCACATATGTAGATCACTTTGCAAAGTAGCCTGTCTTAACAGGTTAAGAGTGCAGTTGAAGACCCAATTTCATCACATACTTGTTGGCCTCCACCGGGCTTTGACTATGTGTGTGCTAAAGTGTGTTCAAAGGCAGAAAGCTTGTGCTGGAGGCAGAGCATCTACTGTATTTTTAACCTGCCTCTGACTATACAGTTACGGAAATTTAAGTGACGAAACAAAAACTAGAAAAATAAACAGTGACTTCTAAAATGTACTAAAGGCAAAATTAGGGACATGTGAATATCAAAGCGAGAGCTCAGTGCCATTCCTAGCTCCAACACTGTGATATTTTGTGGCTTTCTCTTGCACTCTGGAAGCTATAAAGGACCACTATTTTACTTGAACCACTAACTACTCTTTCATCTCTAGTAAAATGTTAAAAAAACATTTGAAATAACACCTACATTCAGCGCATTCAGGAATTGAAGTTAACTATTTCGACAAACACCTTTAGAGGGGGTGAGAAATATTAAAACATGCTATGGGGGGGGAATGAAATGTAGAGGCAAAATTTATCCACTGAAGAGGTATAGCATGTTATTCCAGTATTTTAATTCAAGATATTTTATTAATTTAAGTATTTTTTCATACTTCCTGTCAAATATTCAAATTTCCTTGCCCGTGTTTGAAGATTTTTTTTCTAACTAGGAGCCCCAAAAGAGCCGAGGGATGAAAAGGGAAAATACCTTGGAACATCACTGACTCCCGAATATGTGTTCTGCAACGAATGCTTTATGGTGTGAGGGTTGCCAGACAGTCAATTAACTCCATTTCTTCTAATTGTTTGCAGGCATTTCGTCAAACATTGAGTTTTATTCACTTGTCACTCTTTTTGGCAATACATCTATGTCACTGCGTGGAAAACGTTTCTTCCAAATCCTAAAACCCAAGTGTTCATGCCATTTGCTAAGCTGCATATGAGGGGTTCATAGGATCCTTGTTTGTGCAACTTTTGTCCCCCACCCCCTGAATGCTCAGTGTACCCAAATGTAGCTCTAGCGGTCCGATCCAGATGCCAGCTTCAGAACAAACTGTTATCTTATTCAAACGTTAAATCATTTTCTAAAACTTTCAGTGGGGAAATTGTGTCCCGTTCTTGGTAGTTCATGCCATTCAGCCCTATGTATTCATGGGCTTTGTCGTCCACCATGTCACCATTAAAAATTTCTGAAAATTGCTTATAACTTTTGAAGAAGAAAACGGTTCATTCTGAAACGTTGACATCCAGTTTGAACTGCTAGCAGTACATTTGGACGGAAACTGAGCGTCAGATGGGACCAAGGGCAGTGACAGTCATGATCGAGTGGTATGCATGCTTCTCCTGGTTACCGAGAGTTACTGCGGGTCATTCAATGCATGCATGAGCTTTCGAAAACCTAAAAAAGTGGCTCCGACCTAGCCTCATATGTCAACAGAGATGTGCAGCATCAACACGGGCAGTGCCCAAAAAAGGGGCCATCCCCTATTGTTTGTTTTTGTTTTGGGGGGGGGGGGGGGGTTGTGAAGTGTTGGGAACCCAGTTACTCATAAAATATTTGCAATATAAACATATGCATTAGCTACGCTGATAGTCTTGTGAACAATGCACGTCAGTAAATGCCATTTGTTTTTAAAGCGCTTCATCCATGTTGTCTAATGTTACGAATTCTGGTTCATTGGGCATTTTGCTTAAAGCTTCCGTAAGCAGATAAAGGTGACCGCTCAGCTTTACTTTGCCCTCTCAATCTGAGCTATGCTTACATTGATGCGTCAGTAGCACATCGAATTGAGAGGGAACCAATCACATGTGCCCAGTCCCTCTGCTCCTCCCCTTCTACCAAATCACAATCGTCATATCTCGATTCAATGCTTCGGTCTCGTCCATTTATCCGTGGCTTTGGAGGGACACTGTGCGTGTTGTTTGAGAAAAAGACGACTGCGGTCATTGTGTCTACACTGACACAATGCTCGTAGAAGTCTTCATTATAGCAAAGGTCCACATCTAAATATTCTGGTCTCGGCTTTACTTTTTCAAATAGTATTTTCCCAACTTCTGCGTTCCAGCCTGGCGATGGTTGACCTCAGATAAAATTCCAACGAGTGGAGCTCAAAAAATGTCGCTTGCCACCACTGTTATATAGCCGAGGTTGCGGCATGCTCATCGGGCCTGCTGAGCATTTGTCGGTGTCTGGGAAACCGCAATGATACATGCTCTTTGCAGATTAGTAGCATCTGCTGCTGCAAAAAAGACATCATAGGATGGTACAGTAATTTATCACTCACGGTCTTCGCGAGCATTCTCGCTCACCTCACGGCATCATTTCACAGTGGACCTCCCTTTGCATTTTACCTTCGGAAAAGAGGTCCTTTTGTCGAATTTCGTGTCTTACAAGGCCAATGGCTTCTAGATCTAAATCACTTTGTGCATTCCCATATTTTCTTTTTCTTTTTGAAAAGCTAAACAATTTTAGAGAATGTCTCTGAATGCAGTTGTGTAATTCAGTGTAACCTCTCTATTTCGCAGATAACCGAACAGAGCTCAAAGCTTCTGGCACCAGCACGTACGAAGGGCATCCGCAAGCGCAAGTTGGTTCCAGATGTCACCTGCATGGAGCCGGCAGTCGTCCTCGAAGATTCTTCTCGTGTCGCTGCGAAGGTTCCGGCCACGAAACGTCGAGCCAACGCTCCTGCCGCCAAGCGGCCCAAGAAGGAAAAGCCAGTAATGAGTGGGCCCGACATTCCTTTGGAAATGAATGCCGACACGGTGAGCCGTCTCATTGCCTTCTGTGGCTAACCATCTTCTGAGGTACTACTAATTCTTTGTAGAATGCTTTCTGTTCCTTCAACACTTCTGTGTCGAAAGTGCCTTGCTGGCATGAACAAAAGACTATGTTAAGCTCTCCTGGTAGGCGGTGGGGAGGGAAAAAAAAACGCCCTGCCATGAAGCTTCCCGAGCGTCCCTCGTGAGGTATTCTGCCAGATTCAGTGGTGGTACTAAAACGTTGGCTTCTATTGTGTTGAATGCATACAAATTTTGGTTGTTTAACAGATAGATGAGGTGAGACTTGATCGTGCATTCTCCCTAGGTGCTTACTACTTTGTTAAAAGAAAAAAAAAACTACCTATTCATACTGCACTCAAAATTTCTATTCGGTACTGAGCTTTGTTTTGCACATAAATACGAGCGTGTTTGTTCACTTTATAAGCTCTTATTTTAATATAGGGTTTGCTTTTGGGCTGCTTATGTAGGAAATGACATATATAAAAATCGACCGACACAAGTCTTATGACCACCAACCAGTTGCCCACCAGATTTTGATAATTTTGTCGGCTCTATATGTAAAACTTTTTGTAGGTATTGTATGTGCAATAGTTTTGTTAGGCTGGACCAAAACGAGCTGGAAATGTTTTTTTTGTAGGGGCAGGAAAATATCCTTATTTTGTAATAGTGTGCACCAAATAGAAGTTGTGTGTAAAACAATTTCTAAAATTGAATTTAACATGCACATACCGTATTTACACGATTGTAAGTCTACCCCCCACCTCCCATTGCACATTAGAAAAAAAAAACGTCTTTAGATGCGCATTTTACTACAAACACGTAAGAACGGCAAACTATCTGTTGCGAAAGCCCAGCCTCCAACATGCGGTTGATGGCTTCTGGCGTGCTTTGGCCGCGCACGCACGCGTGAGATGCGTGAAATGCCCAGGCGTTATCGAAACTAGGAAGTTCACGCTGGAGGCGGGACAACTAAAGCTGCTCCCTGTCATTCTCACTCCGTCCGCCACTAGACTACGGCTCGTCCGCACTGGTGGTGTCAGTCCCGTCGTCATCACTGCTACATTCTCGAAGTATGTCGTCGGCGTCATCCTACGAAATCTTGCATTTCGCAAATAACATCTTCAACCGCATCTTCCGCGCTTGCTCGGCGATCGCGTTGCACGTCACGAGTAGGGACCGATTGCGCACTTTTGCAGCGTACGTTGCAAGCCTGACCACCAACTGCGGAATGCACCCCCGCCTGTGGAAGCCTCTTCGTTTGCCGTCACAGTTTAAGATTACGCGCCATTGCAGACTCCACTGGAGCATCACCTGCTCCGACGGGTCGAACTTGCGTCCAACAGGGCAGTTGTTGGTTGCTTCTGGGCGAAGAATTGCCATAAACAAGCACCAAAAATTTAAACAGTCTGCATCACGTTTGTCAAGGCAGAAAAACGTAGTTAGCGCTCCAGCATGATATCGACACTCAATCAAACGACGTACTACCATGAATCGTTAGAAAAACTGTGAAAAGAAGCCGCGGGGATTGAGCTGTGAGGCTTGTTCTAGCAACCTCCGGGTTGGCTCTTACAAGGAGTGCTGCCACCCCCGGGAGTCGGGCGCGCCATGCGCTGTTAACCGCCATACAATCGGGTTAACTTGCAAATTGCCATCAATATTACTCGTTCGTGCAAATAAAAAAAAAAGTATTTGTAAAATGAGCGCATAGAATAGCACAATGCTACAGGCTGAACTCGTAACAAGCCGAGGTGTTCTTAATGAAGAAACGTAAAAAACGCAGGCGAGCTGGTGAATGACATCCATAGTAACCCTGAGACGTAGGAACAATAAAGAAATGGACACAACAACAAAGTTTCTAACACACCTGGAAATTTATTGAACAACCAATGCCTTATATACATGTCCCAGACCTCTTTCACAATTCATACGACCTCCTCGTCCACTACACAGTGTACCTACAGTTCTTGGTATCGCAATTGTTTTGTTTTTGTCGGCAGTGGAATGCTTTGGTTTGATTATAAGTAGGGTTCTGAGTTTTCGGCTTAAACCGATAAAAACCGATAAAAGTATGCCGAATCCATTTTCGTAAATTCGGTTTTAACCGAAAAAGGTCAGTTTTTAGGTTCGGCATTTACGATTTAAACCGATAAAAACCGATAAAAGTACGTCAAATCCATTTTTTAAAATTCAGTTTTAACCGAGAAACGTCCCTTTGACCTTCCAGTCGTACCGCAGAGCCGTTGCAAAAAAGTGGAACGACAGTGTCTATCGAAACGTGTCCGAATGTATGGGATACACGGATGCCATCACGACATTTTGGTTTAATGCGTGCATCATCAATCAGAACGTGAAGTCCTAAATGCCCAATGACTTTGCCATGTACAAACGTGTTTTCAAACCTGTTGTAAGGAAGACTGGCTTGATGCAAGCTCTGCATGTTGTGTCGTGCTTCAAAACGTCGCAACGTGTCTCTTTTGACGGTCACAATTGGTTGGTTGGCCGATTTTGGCTCCTCAGCCTGCCAGTGTCCAGTGTTAGCGTTGAGAAGCATTCTTGAAGCTCAGGGTCACATTAACAGGAAAGAAAGAGTGTGGATCAACGAGGGGAACCTGGGAAAGTACATGTGTGTTCTATAATAAGATCACATAATCCTGATGTACAGAAGGTGAAGTTCCATGTTCTTTCGGCATAGGCTTCGAATCTGACTTGTTTGTACTCCTGTGTTTTTTTTTCTTGTTTCTTTTACAGTTGCACACATTTGCCAAATAAAGTGGCCATTTATTTTTCAATGTATCTGTGCCGTTATCCTTTGAGTGATCACAAATATCAGAGCTAGAAGGATCATCTGATCCGGTGTCCGTTGGTGTTTATTTTATATTCACCGAAAAAAGCCGATACACTTTTGTGGGCATAAATATACGCCGAAAAAAACCAAAACTGCTTTTTAAAATAAACACCGAAAAAAGTACGCCGAATATGAAAAGATAGAAACCGAAAACGCGGAACCCTAATTATAAGTCAAACCCCCCCCCCCAACACTTCAGATTTTCAAAAATTGAAAAATGGGTCGACCTACATTTGTGTAAATATGTTATGTAATGAAAAAAAGTGGCTAAAGATCCAACTTGAAATATTGAATGCGGATGAAATGTCAAAAGTATTCTGCTCGTAATAAAAAATTCCAGTTATTTACATAGTTTTGCTTGAAGAGTTTTCAGCTATTTTTCTTGTTGCCATTATCCTGCTTGCACTCTGACTGAGGCCCTTATAAACTCTTAGTGTGGTCCTTTCTATACATTAAAGGGGTAGGGAAACGAAATTCCAGCGCTCGTTTTCTAGCTTGAATGTGTTGCATGTTGCACCCTAACCTCAAAAACACCAGTCTTCCGTTGAAAGGCACATGAAAACTAATGTTAAAGCTAAATAAACAATCTTTCAATGTGCACCTGGTGGATGCATGCGGAGCCTATTTGGGAGGTAATCTAGCAACATTGGGGAACTTGCTACATAGTCGTGACGTAGCAGATTCCTTCGGAGCAGCGCCGCCCTTTGGAATTTCAACATTTTCCTTCTTAGCTTTCCTCCTAGCTCAACTCACAAATCACGCATTGTACCAAACGGTCCAAGAGGACGGAAAGGAAGGACTCCCCTCTTTCTCGGACCCTCGTTCGTGCAACCGGAAACAGCCATTCTCCCCCTAGAAGATTAGCCCGTTGCTCAAAACTCGAACAAAAGTTGCTTTCCCCACCCCGTTTAGCCCTTAGCTGGCAGTGTTGTGGAAGCTACGTGCTTCTTGGGCCAGCCACACGCTCGTCACCCCACGGGTACTTCGAACGGTTCGGTTGTAACGCGCTGACGCTATTGACACCACCACAACGCTGACAACGCCACCAAGGGCAAAGCTCATAACCACGCCAGTCTTGCTACGTCACGAATGCGGGGAATCTTTTCTTTCTGTTTTTGTTTGCGCCGGATATCGCATGACGCATCGCGCTCTCCGTTTGCTTCTCTTCGAGCGCTTGCTCGAGTGCACCGTTTGGAACGAAAAATATAGCCAGTCATTCAAAATACAAACGTGCGATTATCATTTACGGTTATTATCCGTCATGCTTGACTCATTTCCGAACGAAATTTGAATATTTCAATTTTTGTTTCCGTACTCCTTTAAAAGAGTTGTCCAACGAAACAGTAAAAACTCTTTAGATGCAGGGCGACCAAAAAGTCTCGCTTCTGGGAAAGAGAGGTGCTGACGACTCAGCTGCCGGGCCTTCCAAGAAGATAAAGGAAGAGGATGCTTCCAGCAAGGTTGCCATTGTGAGTGAACGAATGTTTTACATATCGCTATACACAGCAATGAAAGGCCACAGGTCGACAGTTTTTGCTGTAATGTCACAGTAATGTGGATGACATGCAGTGCTCCAGTCCAGGAATTCTTAAACTCCTTGATCTCAAGAAACCCCTATCTGCCCTGAATGATCTCATCATTTGTTCATTAGATCAGTACGGGAGACCTTGTAAACAATAATGCACATACTAGTGTCTGACTAATAGTTAAGTGTCAATTAGTTACTCAGATCTGCAAAAAATAGTGTTTTGTCTGGAAGAGTGGTCTACTTAGAGGACAGGGACAATAGAGAAAACTTTGGGGAACCCACAAGACTGCTCTGGGACCCTAGGGTTCCTAGGAACACAATTTGAGAACCCAAGCTCTAGCCCATGCCAAATGTTGTACTTGTGTGTGTCTGTACTCTGTTCTGAATGTTTTCCAAGTTTTCGCCAAAAGGTTGCTCGAAATTTTTGGCAAACGTAAAATCACCGACACAGCATCTATCGGCCTGTCTTGCGTTGGTACGGCGGCCCGCTTGGTTTTCGACTTGCTCCGAAACAATCCTGCGTCAGGGCTGTTTTTCTAGTGTTGAATAGATTGTATGTGTGACCAGGTGGAGATCACCGGACGAAAATCACCGGGCGAAAATCAAATGTACAAAAATGGGGATGCGGCAAACGCACCAGTCTGAAACGCATGTCAGGCACCCTAGTTGAAGTAACCGAAGGCGACGGACGACCAATCACTGTTGCACATCTTTCAGGGGCTGCCATCCTCCGACGAAGTCATTGATGTCGACGCAGAATGGGAGGCGCGCTACGGCTGGAAGGTGGACCTAGCGGTTTCGGCGTCTGTCAACGCTCGCGTAGACGTCGTTCGCAACGTGGTGGACATGCTGCAGAAGGACTGCACCATCCCCTTCATCGCCCGCTACAGGCGGGAGCAGACGGGAGGACTGCAAGCAGACGAACTGCAGAACATCCAGCAGACCTACCAGAGCCTGCTGTGCGTGGTGCCAAATGCTTTCAATAGTCCGTGTCACTTTAAAGGTCTGTTCACACATGCAGCTCAGTGCTACCTCAGCACTATTAGTCAGTGCTGGGAATAGCGCTGACCTTGCTGATTCAGTGCCGCAATGTATGTGTGAACTGACCTTAAGTGCGCGCGAGGCGGAAATTAGAAACGCGAGGCTGTCGTTCTGAAGAGCGTGTACACTGCGTGAACGTGTGTGCACAGCAGCCATATTCAAAACACAGGACTCGTGTGTGTAGCTTTGGCATCGCTTGCCTTCAGATGAAATTGAGCGTAGTTCCTCACTTCTACATTTTGCTGTTTTCTCTTAGATACTGTAGCATTTCATTGTCTTCCGCTAAGTAAAACTTCACGTAAAACTCCCTTAGGAGTTCCACATAAAGTTGTTCTCGCATAGACCATTTTCAAAATTTTTTACTGCTTCAGTCGCAGAGGTCGAGACGATTTTGTGCGTGTGGAAATCGACGTGCCTCATTTTATTGGTAGATAAAGGCAGTTACTTCCAGCTCTAGCAGTTTAAAATAGCATATGTATGCCTCACTACCGAAAATCAATCTCTATTGCCTACTCTCGTGGTCTATTGCCTACTCTGCTCTGGTGGTCTATTTTCAGGTTACAAGTGGACGTTTTGCACTGTTTTCAATGAGATGGCTACTGCATTGCAGAGGGTGTGAGGCTGATTTCTGTAGAGGGACTCATTCACTACATTTACTGCTAGATGATAGTGTACACAGTAGAACCTCATTGATATATCTTCAGAGGTCTATAGCAGCTGCATAATCAGAAATTTCTTCCGGGGGAAAGGGTGGGGGCTAAGATGTCCATGACTTGGGCTGTAAAGCCAACCACGTTATGCGTATACGGTGCAAAGTTATTTCGAGAACAGTAAAGAAAACAGGGACACGACACTGTTATGTGTCAAAACGAAGTCCGGCTGTATGTACACCCGTGAGCGATATGAAGGTGAACAGCCTTCTTCTTGTTTTTGACGCTCCTGCAAGTTTTGGAACAAGCTCTGTTCCAGAAGAGGGCTAGAACGCAAAGTTTATACCCCAAGCCACGTACCATTTGAGACGTTGAGAGTTAATTTAGCTTTAGGGAGCCGTAAAACAGGCAAGAAACCAGCGTAGTACAAGGTTGCCAAGACCTAGTACTTTTTTAAATTCTAAAACTATTTTCGTCTTGGGGATACAGGATGAGAAGGGGGGCACACATACCAGGGAGCTGCGAGCCACACTTGGACCCGCGAAGAGCCGCATGCGGCTCTCGAGTCGCAGTTTGGCCACCCCCGCTATAGTGTATCCGGGGGAACAGAGCCACCGAGCACAACAAAAAGAGTGTGCATGTGCCGGAGCAAGAGAAGGAAACATGTACAAGCTGTTCCGAAAGCCTCAAATCCTTTCGAGCCTTCATTCAAGGTCATACCCACCTGCAGAGGGGTAGAAATGTCTAAATGGGGGGAGTTTGATGAAACAAAGAGGGCAGTCGCGGCTGGACAGCCCAACACGTTGTGCCAACTGCGTCAGATTGCGGGTTTTTTTAGTGTGCACACGCAACCAAGACAAAATTAATACACATTTCATATGGACGCTCAACGACACCGGCATTCGTGAACGTAACAGCCTGGAAAACTAATTAACTGAGGTGCGTAAATAAGGTTCCACTGTTTTAGCTGGGAAAATAGGCAGAGCCTGAATTTTTCACAAAATTTCCGTGTCTGAACACATTGTGGAACTGCGAGAGAGCTTGTGTTTTTTCGGTAAAGCTAGCTACCTGGCTTGCGCAGCCTTTAGCCTGTCCCAGCTGAAATTCCCATTAAATCCGATTGGAATTCTAACTTGTTTTAACTGGAACCAATTGGTTTTAGTGGGTTCCAACTAGAAGTACACTGGCCAATGGGTCTCGCCAACTGGAATTATTTTTCTAGTTGGAACCTAGATTGTTCCCATTGGCAGTGGCCAATTGGTTGTCCAAGAACCCCGATTGATATCAATGGCAAAATTCCAATTGGAACCTAATGGGAATTTTCAACTGGGGTAGCTTTTGCACTGCATGACTGTTTGATTGTATCCAGCACCACTCTCCCATGCCACTGTCAATGCGCTTATGACTTTTAAAAATCTAAAATACCAAGAAAGAAAAAAAAAAAAAAAAGAAAGGGTTCCTTTTGTTAGGGTATAGGTTTTCAAACATCTCCATTTCGAGGAACACCTATAGTGTGTCCCAAGTCACCAGGCTCAATCTAAAATGGACCGTAAAAATTCACGCCAGCACGTAGCAATCTAAACTTTTCGTGAAAAATATATTTCACAGGTCCGTTTTTTTTTTTTTTTTTGTAAAATTACAAAGCTTTTTTTATAAAAATAGGGCCAAGAAACTTGCCAGGGCCAACGGTGGGCGGCGACGCAGACGACCAAGTTGAGTGGCAGGATGTGTTTGGCGTTCGTATTGATAGATGGCGCTACCTCCTTATCGAGACTGCTCGGGACCACCGTGGTTTATTAAAATGAACATAATCTTTTTGTAATGTACCTTTGGTTAAAAAATAAATGCAGACAATAAAAGAAAAACTTAAAGGAAAAAAATGTGTTTGCATAACGATGGCACTTTTGCTGCCAGCAGATTTCGTCTGCGTGTCGTCTGCTTTCTTTTGCTGGTCTGCTACATCTTCGGACACTGCTCCCGACGCCATCTATCCACATGTGCGCCAAACGCACGCCGCTACTCGACTCTGTTGTCTGCGTCGCCGTCCGCCGTTGACCCTGGCAAGTTTTTTGGCCCTATTTTTTTTACAGAAAAAAAGCTATGCTTCATAATTAAAAAAAAAAAAAAAATGACCTGTGAAATACACCTTTGAAGAAAAGTTTAGATTGCTACGTGCAGGCGTCGATTTTCACGGTCCATTCTAGATAGAGCCTGGTGACTTGGGACGCCCTATATTTGTCTTGAGTGATAGCGAGGAACGTCTCCCGGTTTCGGCGTTGATCCAGTAAAGCAGTGCAGGAGCTACCCATCTTGTAAACAATGATGGATGCACTGTGGAGCGTTTGACTCGTATTTATGCTTCAATAAGTGGCTTGGGGAAATTCATGAGGGTACCCTACGAACCCAGTTTGAGAACCTATGGGTGCAGGAACTGAAGTTTGTTATTCTGTTTCTTTGCTCATGTAGTTCAGTGAAGAAGAAAGCGCAGACCATGCTCGCGCATCTGGCAAAGGAGAAGAAGGGGGATGCGACAGTCAAGAAGCTCATCATCAGTGCCAAGAGCTTGGAAGAACTGGACCACATTGTGCGTATAAGCGTTAAGCACCTCCCACCCCGAGCTGGAACCGAGAAAAAATGTAATTCTCATCGTTCGTAGAGTGCTGCATGCAGCTGGGAGCATTTTCTGTAGAATGTCAAGAGGGATTTGTGTGTCCCTTCATTGGTTTCTCGCATTTTCTCCATTGGATGGTTAGGACTACAGCTGCTATACTGTGTCACTTCTTGACAGTACAGTCAAATCTCGATATAACAAATTTCATCGGACTCGGGAAAATCATTCGTTATTCTGGAATATCGGTATAGAGAAAAACTTGTAAACTGTAAATAAATCTTAGCAGAAATATACCTTAGCAATAGAAATATCCAAACGCTCAGTTTTATCCGAAAAAAACAACAACAAAAAAACTACACGTGATTGAGCACTACATATTTATTGTAAGAAAATGTCCAGCACAAACGCTATAGCAGGAACGACTTGACGTTGATGGTGACACAAGCATAGCTCATGCGATTCCATACGGCACACACGGCACGTGAATGGAAGAAGTCTGAAATCTTCTGGTTGGTGCAGCACAAACGCTGCAGGAAAAATGATTCAATGTCGTTCACCTTCCTGCTGACGTCCCTGTCGCATTTTCACACCTTCCAAGGGAAATACGCAGCTTGCTGATTCAGAACAGTTCGTGTGAAGGAGAGGAATGCAAAGTTAGGCGGTTAGGCCAATCGGCGGAACCTTCCTATAGACCGACACGCAGGCTTGATGTCGAGGAGCTGCGGCAGCGCTGCGATCGCTCCGGAGCCGGGTGGTGCGGGCAAAAGTGTGCGCGTTTTGCATAGTCGTCATAGCATTTCAGCATGCCACAAAGCTGTATGGCCGTTAATTGCACTGAAAGGTACAGCAAAAGTAGCGGAGTGAGTTTCCACAAGTTCTCGGCGAACTCTGAAAGGCGCAGAAGGTGGATAATATCCGTGGAACGAAAAAAATGATCACCTCGCTCGGACGACCGTTTGTGTGGGAAGGACTTTCTCGAAGGCAAGTGTGGCTTTCATTTCAATCTGTCTCGAGGCTTGCTTATATGCAGGGAAACCGTCGTCTGATCGAGGCCACCCAGATTTTGTTGCTACGGTGTTCGCGCACAAAGCACCGGCCAAGCGCTTGTCGGTGGCTTGCTACCAGTGTTGGTGGCAACGCGTTACGAGTAACAGCGTTGCCAGTAATGCGTTACTTTTTTCTGTAACGTAATAATTAGGGGTGTGCGAATATTCGAATATGAATCGAATATTTTCCTTATTCGAAACGTATTCGATTCGAAAATAGCATATTCGGAAGTTCCCGAATATTCGGCCAAAGCCGAATATTCGGAAAAAATGACAAATATTCGCACAAACTGCGAATATTCGAGCAAGTAACGAATAATCTGCCTGCCACGCAGTCCCCTGTGAATATGTTTATTCACTGAGAAAGGAATATGGTGAGTGCGTTATCGGTCTGCTCCGTTTCTAGCTGTCCGATGGTAGCAAGACAGGATCAGTTTCGGTTTCTTTTTCACCAAGCCCTTTGTTGTCTGGCACTTTTATAGCAATGTGATGTAACTGCGTGATCTATAAATTGATACAATAAAATAAACTTTGATAGTGAAATATGAATATAAAATAAATCTTGAGAGTGTTATATAATATAAATGTTTGAAAAGTAAAAAAAGAAGAAAAAGCTAGGTGCGAGCAGAACATTGCATCGCCATTGACAACAACTCCTGCCACTCCCGCACAGTCAAAACTAGGGATGTCGCGAACCTGCCCAGGTTCGAGTTTGACCAAGTTCGACTTTTTCTAACCTTTAACTTGATGTTCGACAAAGGTTCGACTGAAGTTCAACTTTTGTGCGCATGCGCGAAAATTAAAAAAAAAAAACTAGTTAACTCCACCTGGCGGAGGAAAAGTGCAACATTTGTTGGGTTTATTGGCATCACTGGTTCACATGAATAACTAATCAAAGCGTTAAAAGCGCATATTTTCGCTTTTATACGGTGTAAACATTTATAACCATTTTATGAAATATAAAATAAAGTACTTTCTAAATTATTTGTCTCCCAAAATTCGAAATATTCGTGTAGCAGCCGGGCAACACTGTCCATAAATCGAACTTCTTCGAACTTTAGTGAAATTTTGGAGCGCTTGCTTTCTGAACACGTTGAGCAGTTAATTTTCCCACACGATAATTTGTAATGAGTGCATTACTAGAAGTATCTTTAACCTGCAGCAGCCCAGTAAAATGCAGTTGCACTGATTAATTTTAAAAAGGCAATAAAACCTGCATTTACTTCTTGTTTTGCAATTTTTTATTGCTAGACACATATTCGATTCGATATTCAAAGCCCATTTTTTGTCTTATTCGTATTTGATTCGTATTTGAAAATTTCAATATTCGCACACCCCTAGTAATAATATACTCGTTACTTTTTCAAGACTAATGGGGAACATACTTACACTACTTATTTCGAATAACGCATACTATAGTAGTTACGTTTCGCGTTATATATTCTTTCAAAAACCTAAAAAAAGTTTCTTTTTTTTTCGTTTTTTTATATTTTGTTTTACCTTCAGCCCAGATGCAGCCGACGATACGAGCTGATGGGATCAATCGACAGCGTCAAAAACCCACCATGATGGTGTCGGTCATGTTTCTGTACGTGTTCTACCATCGTTGAACCAATCATAAACAAGAAGACCCAGTAACTCGCTCTTTTGACGGTGCTTGATTGGTCCCATTAGCTCGTAGCTTCGGCTGCACCTGGACTTAAGCTGAAACGAAGTGCAGCACAGTCACAACAGACTTGGGTGTCAGTGGTGTACGGAAGATCTGAAAAGGGACCACTTGGGAAGGATATCACCCACCGCATTGGCAACCCTTTAGGAAGTATGGCAACGGTGAACTACCACCAAGTCGACTGATAGTGATCGCAGATAGGGTACTCTATTTTCTCAAAGATAGACCTTCTGCAAGGGGAAGCTGCACCTGTAATATTCACAGTTCACGTCAGGAGCAGTCACTTGGACTTATGGAAACTGCAACGCGACGGATGAAGTAACACGGAAGTTGTTTTGTTAAGAAAACTCTGCCCATTCTGGGATGCCAAACTGACAGCTGCATGCTCCAAATCTTTGTACACATGGCACTTTTTAGCTTCATCGTCATCGGTGCATTGTCATTTGCTAGATTCCTTCAGAAATTGGTGTGATTGGCACTCTGTTCCTTGCAGTGTAAAATATTTGTGCTGTTTATTTTCCTTCGAAGGGTGCACCTATTTTTAACAAATACAATGGTAACTTAATTATTTCCTCTTTTTCTGTTCACCAATGAACTTTCTGGTGCCAGCTGTCTGACCAGTATATTTGCTTTTTTGTGTTTTTTTTTTTCGCAGGTTATTTGAGGCATTTCAGCTAACCTGTGCCAAGACTTTAAAAAATGCTGTTGCATGCTATGTGTACTCAACAAACGCGTCCCCAGTTCTATTAAGCAAGTCAAAATATTGCTGGTGAGGTGCCAAGCTGGCCAGTTAACAGACTAAGTAGCCAACTTTTTAAATAATAATTTGCATGCAAACCTTCCAACCCCAATGTTGTTGAGTGCATGGAGAAACAACCTATTGAGTCTTTTTGATGCGTTCCATATGACAAAGGGCACTAACGCTGCAGTTTGCTAGCGGATAGTCACATAAGTTCCGTGGATCTCGAGCGTTTTCTTTAAAGCTGGAAAAAATTGGACACGCAAAGGCTTCCCTGATGGAAACCACACCGTGGGATGTGCCAGTTTGGCACGTCGCTAAAAATATTTTGATTTGCGCAATAGGATTGTGAGTAAAACTGTGGTGGTTCGACGCGTGTGGCATGCATCGGCTTTAAGTCTCAGCACAGGTTAGCTGTAACACCCCGTATGTATGGTGTTCTTGGAATCTTCCAGGCAGTACTAGAAAACGCTATTGTGTGAACGTTGAGAAGGGAACAAATAACATACAAACCTTGTGCCGTGTTGTTTTCTTTTTTCCCACATCTCACATGTTCTGACAGCGGCTTTTTCTAACCAAGTCGCTTGCATGCTTCCCTTTTCGCAGCATTAAAGTCAACGATTTCTTAAAGGAGCTCATGCCTTCGACCTCACAAATGTAAACGAAACCGAAAGTCGAGCTCAGGATCAGAAGTGTCCCATAGCATGTTTCAGCTCGTGCGAGAACGTGTGAATTGTTACCTTGGTCGCAGCGACAGCCGAGACGTTGTTGCCTGCAAGAGTGCCGTTGTCGTTTCTTCCCAGTTTGCTCCTTACAAGGAGGCCAAGGGCAAGTCCCTAGCCCAGAGGGCCAAGCTTCTGGGGCTCGAAGACTCGGCGAACCGGATACTGCAAGGACAGACCACGGTAGAAGCCCTCCCACCGGAGACTCTAGTCAAACCCGAAGTCAAAGGTAACTTGGAACTTTCCGGTTCGTCCGAAAAACTGTCCAGTTTGTTCCCGGTTAAGACCACAGAGTGGGGTCTCAAAAGACATGACCCGCGACTCGTTAGGATGTGGCCCTCGAGCCCCTCAGTGAATTACTTTATTTGTGCTAGCTCAATTCGCAAATTTTTTCAAAATGTGAAAAGACCAGGGGTGTGCGAATACTCGAATATACTAATTCGAATAGAATAGAAAGTCCCCGAATAATTCGATTCGCGAATCGAATTCCTAGTATTCTGTCACTCGAATATTCAATATATTCGGCCAAAGACGCGCGGTCGGCGCGGAGCTGACAAAAAAGCCATTTTTTCTCCCGATGTAAGCGCCGTGATGTTATACAGACCATGCGAGAAACACCTCTTGGTCGTACAAATTCCACAAAAATCTAACGCACAGGTTAGAGAAGAGAAAAGTAACGAACGCCACAAACTTTATAGCACGCAGATTTACTCACGATCGTGACACAATCTACCCTTGAATCACAACCGAAACATCCCGTTTGCGCCGCTTCCAGAAAGGAATTGTTGGGAGGCCGGAATTCCGCGCCATGCCTAATTCTTTTCACGAGTAAAGCCCCTCGTTTCAAATTGAAGCGCCGATGTAAAACACACTTGCCGCACTCACAGAAATCGGCGACTGCACGATCACAGAAAGAAAACCACTTTAACTACGCCGATGAAACCAGCCGAATTAGTCACCGTCGTTCTTTTGGAATCGCAAGCCACAAATTCCGATTCGGAACAAACCGGAACAGAAAAATAATGTGCCTAGATTAGAGAGGGTTTCCAACCGTTGGATAGCCGCGTTTTAATTACGAATTGCGAGAAGGTGACGAAAAGACGAAAGTGTCGATCGGACAGGCGTCAAGGCTCTCACATTTGCTCGCGCTCGCCTTCTTCCTACGCGACAATACAACACATGGGCACTTACGACCAATCTGCGCAGAAGCCGTCTCCGTGGTTTCAGTTTCGCTTGCTCCCTCTTTTACATCTAGGCACTCTAAGGCAGCATAGATAGCTGTGTTGCGGAGTTGCCACTCCGGAGTTGGAATGATTCCGGAATCATTCAGAATTTTCGCGACCCCGGAATGGAATGGGAATGGAATGGCAGCAACGTTGAGGTGAATGAAATGGGAATGGAATTAGATGCCTTTTGTCCGGAATAGAATGGGAATGGAATAAGCCCAATTCTTCTTCTTTTTTTTTTTTTTTTTTTTTAGTGTTTACGGTCAGCGAAATTGAGCCAGTCAGCGAGCCAGTTGCTCAGAAATAAAATAAACAGGCGGGAAACAGCTAACCTGCTTGGAGATCTGACAGACTTATACGCAAAAAATGCAATACAAAAAAAGAAGCGTCAAAGCAAAGAGCAGAGGGAGAAGGAAGGGAGGGGGGGCTGGGCTGGCGGTGGCACCTTTTGCGCAGGCGACGGGCTTTACTGGCGTTACACGAGAGCGAGCGAAACAAGAAACCAAGCACCAAGCAAAAGAAACGAAGGCATGGAGAGAGAGAGAGAGAGAAAAACTTTATTAAAGCCGCCCATGTCCGGAATACACGCGCGCACAGACTGAGATCTGGGAGCGGGGGACGACTCATAACTCGCAGAGCTCTGATAACTCGTTGACTCGCGCGCCGCCGAAAGATGATCAGTTATTGTTTTTTTATAGTTCGAGGAGTGTTGTTTAGCAGGCGGCCAACCCTGCTGCCTTCCACGTTCATTCGCGCGCGCTCCTTTGAAGTGCGCAATCTGGGTTTGCTTCGGCATTAAAACAAAGCGAGATTCACTTCTCTCTTCTCCTCTTGCGCTTTGCTCCGACGCTTGTCTTTTTATACTGCATTTTTACGTGTAAGTCCACCTTTTACTTGGTCTTTGTTCCGATGCTTATTTTCTGTGTTATATGTTTTACATTCAAGTGGGTTAGGGTTACAAGCAAGCTAGCGGATGCCCAGTCATTTCCTTTGACTTTAGTCTCTGCCTACTGTGTTTCACCTTGTGATGGACCGCTGCGGACGCTACGAGTCACCCCAGGCAATCCTGCACCGTGAGGGGGACTACACGCACGGCGCAGTTGCTGCGCTCCAGGGTCACGCGACACTCAGGAGTCAGAAGGCACTGGATTGGTTTCGATGGCTCTCGTGCTGTCTGTTGCGGTCTATCGTAAGGTGAAGTAGATTGTCGTCACCGCTCTTGTCGCGGGACCGAACTGACTAGACCTGCAGAAAGACAGTTTCGTGACATGGTCTATACAGTCTCTCGTGCTGCGCCGTGGAGGTTGCACTTTGTCAGAGGATGTGTTTTTGCCACTGTGCATGGAGTCACTTCCAGCAGCATACTAACCGTATTGCTGTGCAGGTATTTGAAGAATACATTAATATATCTTATTTCTGCGCCACGCACGAACTGGATATTATTATGGTCTTATCAAACAAACACGCTGGCCGCGTATGTCCTAGAAGACAAATGCAGAAAAGTTTGCCAAAACACATTTGTGGGTTTAAGTTTTGCTGTTTGTTGCGAGCCACGTGGTCGAAAGACCGATGCTTTAAACAAGCATCGACATATCAAGGGGCTTTCTCTATGTTTGCAATACAATGTAAACAAACACTTTGTGCCACCAGCGCTCTACTTAGTAAAGTCAGTGCTTTTTTTAGGCATTTTGCATTTTTTTGCAATTGTCTATGCGTTTGATAATGTCAGCTTTATGGTGCTTATGTCGGCAACACAATGCAGCTGTCAAGTGCCAATTTTTACGTTTAGGAATTAGAGGAATGGAATGGAACGATTCAGCCATTCCAGGAGTGGGAATGGGCCCAGTCGCTCTGACCAGTGCTTAGTGCACGAGGAGCGGGCTGTCGAATCGTAGTCTTCGAGTTCTGCTGACCAAAAGCAAACAAGAATGTTGGTTTGTTGTCCACAGCGTAAGCGTACCGCTAGGAGGCGTGATGTTCGATGCACCCCCAATAATCTCTTGGAATGGGAATTGGAATGGAATGGGGGTGCCCATTCCGCAAACACTGTAGATAGACGGAAAAATGGATGCAGCAGCGGCTAGTTGACGTTGACTTGCGCCAACTAACCCGTTGTGTTTCTTACTTGGATTATATTGTTTAAGCCTGTTTACTCAGATTTAACACCTATCTGTTTATTTATGTGAAATAAAATCCCGGGTGCCCTTTTTTCCCCCTTAAAATGGAGACCAAATATCGCAAAATGCCCCTTTTCTAAGATATACAAATATTAAAAGAAAGTCGCGGTGTTGGGTTGTGCTTTTATTGAAAAAAAAAAAGGAATGCGTGGCTGTAACTTTGGTTTTTTTGTGACGTTTAGGGTAGGTAGATTATGTTTGCGCCATAAAATTGGATCTTTAGTGCCCAACGTCCAACAGCAACTGCTTTTCTTTTTTTATCCAGAACTTTTTACATTTTAGCTTTTGTTCCGCACAAGATGCACATTCAGCACCAGGCGCATACTCTGCACATATAATAATCTTATTCGCAGCACACTTTGAAAAATTCCTACAAATAAAATCACTATTCGATATTCGATTCGATATTCGGCTTTTTGTTCTTGATTCGATTCGGTATTCGATTCAAAAACTACTATTCGGTATTCGCACACACCTAGAAAAGACCCTTCACGAAACCTCGTCGAGCAACATTTCTCGGGCACAAAGTGTACGATTGGATCCAAGTCCTGGACGTATGCCAACGCAAAACATTCGTTCTCTAAACGAGCTGAGCCCAGTTCGGGCCGTACGCCAACACAGCCCCGTGTCCAATAGATGCTCGGAGTGTGCGCCCAAACAATGGTGAACTTAGACGATTTTTGCAGCAGCTACCATGTGGTGCACGCTTTTGAAAAGTGTCCGATCGGGGGAATATTTTGCGGGAACAAAGGTTTTGCGATTTGGAGCGATACGCTACGCATTCTTCACCGTGGTGCGACACATTCTCACGATCGATTTTATGCAATATTTTTCGAGCCACGAAATTCGCGAAAATTGGATTTTTGCAAAAGTTGAGTTGTTTACAGTAATCCCATGAATAACATTCAGAACTTTGAGCCTACATTGCACTGTTTTCTTTTTTTTTTTTTTCTTTTTAATGCAAAAGCATTAACTGTCCCATGGAACGAGCCGATGTCATCAGTTTGAAGCGTAAAAACAGCACCTAGTTTCCCTGATCCAAAGGTCCCATTGGCTGGCGCGCGGCGACGAGGCTCCCATTGGCCGCTGCGCGCGTCAGTTTCAACGACAGCAGCCCGATGGCGCTGCGTGTCCCTGCCGCCAGCGCGCCGATAAATGTAACCGCCGCAACCCCATGCCACTACGGGCCCCGCGCCAGTTAAAACGGACACGTTGGCGTGCGCTCGGAGGCTTCTGCTCGTCTCGCTGCCGACCAACATGCCGTTGCCTCCATCATCCACAGCGTCGCCGGTGCTTCTTCCACAACTCGAAAACATTACTCGCGCCACAAAACTCCGCGGATCACTCCGCAGAGTTCCATTCTTCATGGAACTCCAATCATGCTTTCGCATTCACAACTCATCAGTGCTTAGGTGTCTTCCGACTTTTTTTCTTTCCCTGCTTATTGTTTTGTCTTTGTCGAGACCCCTTCTCTGGAAGGACACGCAGATGGTTACTTCTGGTATGAGCATTTTTTTCAGGTTGCAAAGTAGGGACATAAGCTAGGGTAGTTTGTGGTAGGCTAGAGTGTTGGATGTTTGTGAAGCGAGTGACGTTTATCGACCCATGATGGGGTCCGACCTTGAGGATAGCCTGCGGAGAAGAGTGGTGCTAGAGTGTCTTCTACTGGCCGAAGATATGAGGAGCGGAAAGGGAGGAGGAAGACTGTGCATGACGAGGCAGAACGCGGCGGAGGGAAGCTGTAGAAGTTCCTAAATTCTAAGAAACTTTGAGTATTTAATGTATGCACCCTAAAAAGTTATTTGTCTTAAGTTTTCTTCCAATCTTAATAGTGGGAGCGTCGTAATAGCCAAGCAAAATTTCGACGCCACCTGTTGCGGTGTGCCGAGTGCAGGAGAGCGCGAGAGCAGAGAGAAAAACGAGCAAAAGTGACGTCGCTGGTGGGGTCAGATGACCCTCGCCCGCCGCCAAGCTGGCTCGGGGATTCTGACGACGATGTCACAAGTCACGGCACTTTGGATCGCATAACAGGCGGCGGAGAGGCTTGCTGCCTGCCCTGCAGCATTTGCTGCACATATTTTTCAAAATAAATGCGGTTTACGTGTACTTCTGCCCAAGTTAAAGCGACACTGGCCCAAGTTAAAGCGACACTGATGGAATTTTGTATTTGAGTAAAAACACTTAAATCATCTTCATTTGGCATCCAGGATCACGAATATCGATACGATTTTTCAATTTGGTGCACGGAGGCTGCAAAAATTAATTTTCATCCTTCCCGGTATGTTACGTCATACGAGGACTTTTCGGAATCTCCGCTGTCGCACATCTTCGACGGCTATCAAAGCTATGCACGCACACTCTTGCTATCTTCAAAAGCACAGAAAAAGACGTCACGACTGGTGTCAGTGTGTGGGAATACACCTGACAAGCTTGCAATGGCACGTGCAGCGCACACGAGCAAAACGTGCTTGGCGGTTGAAAGATCCTTTTATGACGTAAGGACTGGTCGGAGGTTTTTTGTGTTTTCTAGCATTTAGTTACATCTTCGGGGGAAACAGACGTGGTGTTCAGATTCACGGGATAAAAATACTCTAGAATTCACCTCTAACTTGTTTTTCTCAAGAACCTCTTCAGCCTTCCTTTAAGTGCGATGACTGAATGCACTTGACAAAAAGCCATAGAGGTCATAGAAGCCAAGATCCCAATCTCTTCAAACCCACCATTTATTTTATCTTTCTCTCTCTCTCATTTTAAGTTTTGGGCAACTAGAGTTGAATCTAGATAATTTGAACCCGTTTAATTCAAACTTTCGGTTTATTGAAACTGACGCTGTGGTCCCGTCAAAATTATGTGTATTGATGTCGATGAGAAATAGATGAGCTGGGATGTGAATCGCACAAATTTGCTCTTTCCATTCTAAGTCAGTCTAGGGTACTCCCTTGAAAGGTATAAATAGTATGTATAAATGTAAAAAAAAAAAAAACAGAAAAACAAGGCATGGGAGAAACAAAGTAAGATTTTGGCAGCATTGTTGTTTTTTTTTAGATCTAATATGTTCTCGTTACCCTGTTGTAGTAAACTTGGTGTTATTTTTAAACACTCACTGAACGGCATGCAAAGCATTTTTTACTCACAAATTGAATAGGTAATGGTGTGTATCTTGGGGTAATTATTATTTCGGTTTTTTCCTTCAAATTATGGGTTAAGTAACACCTTCATAAACATTCACTTAGATAACAAGTACTCTAAAGGAAGTCCTCCGCAATCCCAACATGTAGTTCAAACAGACTTTTTAAACAAAGAATCGGCTTGATTAATAAAAAAGATACTAGATAATATTAAAAAATCTAATTGCTTAATTTGAATTGCCCTTTAGTAATATATTGAGATGGCGTACAGTCGATTCCTGATAATTTCAAGCTCACGGGCACAATGAAACACTTCAAATTAAGCATTCCTCGAAATAAAAAAAAAATGCATGCAGTCAAACCGTTTGTTTTTTTATTCGGTACTCGCCGAGAGAGGTTGATTTTGGCTTGCCTCTACTAACAGAGGTGCGCAGCATTCTGCAAATGAAGACGTGCAGTATTAACTATGCTGTGCATCGTGCAAAACTTTTTTTAGGGCGCCCTCAGCTTTTTTTTTGCCAAAGAGAACATAAAATTGTGGTCCGGTGTGCCACAAGCAGTTTCCATGTCAGCGGCATTCGGCCACACGGCACGGAAAGAGATGTGATTATTAGGCCTAACCACTTGTATGACGTAACTGTCGGAAAGCGGAATACGCGTCATGGCATTGTCGATATCAATATATTCGATGGACAAAGCATCTTGTAGGGCTGGTTAATGCCTCAAACCAATCCTTGTTGGCCGTTCGTGCCGCTCATAACTTCCAAAGAAAAGACGCCATGATGCACGTGCCTGCAGTCATGCTAGCTTGGCCTGTTTTTGGCGTGGCTTGGGCTGACTGCTTACCGTAAAATACCGGGCAAGCGCCCACTCAAACTTTGGAGATAATCACTAAAAAATGGGGATGAGCGGTTGTCCGGTCATTAATTTTACATATAAATGTAGTGTGCTATTTTCTCAGATCTTACAAATTTGGTAATGGGCGCTTAATGTGGAATGGGCGGATGCGCGGTATTCTACGGTAATTGGCTTGATTGCATGGTGGCTTAGTGGCGAGCTGCACTCATTCATTCTTTTTTTCAATCGCATGCACGGTAGATAAAAAAAAAGAATTGGGGTGTGGGTATATTTATACAGCCTGAACTTGGTCTGCTTCAACGGGCAACTTGTCTCTCAGCTGTAGATAAATTTAGCTAGTGCAGTACAACCGCTAGCCTGAGATTTTTAATCTGCATCACGCAGTACAGTCTAAGCTCGTTATATCAGACCTTAACAAAGATTTCGGTCTGCTGTAAAAGGAGTATGTTGTATGCAGATGTGAAGTTGAGTCAATGGGGCATAGAGGAAAGTCAACCGTACTTCACGAATCGGTATGTTATATTCAAATGTCTGTTGTAACCATGTCTGTTATAATGAGCTTAGACTGTAGTGATGCACGACCGTACGCCGGTACAATGCTCATCCATATCGAAACGGGCAGGGGTGGGGTTTGAGCACAGGATCCCTGGGCTCTGCAGTGCAAGCTTAGTTCCACATGTTTCGAGCTGGTGTGTGCTAGCCCAGTCGACCACCGATCCCTTCACACGTGGTAGATGGAAACAAAAAAGTGTGCACGGTTGCGATTTAAGCTTCGTCAGCATAATCGCCAGGCTTTTTTATGCTCCCAGAGGTGCCGAACTTTTCAAGCACATAAACAAATTCTTCAAATTAACCATTTCCAAAGGTTAAACTTCGAATTACCGTGCATTTTTCCCATAGACTTGTATGTGTAATGGCCGGGATCACACTCCTGCTTCGAAGTAACTGGAAATTTGAATAAACCAACTTTGAATTACTGAGAGTTGACTGTATATAATATGAAATAAATATGTGTGTTTGAGAGTGCTATTTCCACGTAAATTGCAAACTCTAATGGAAAAAGGGAGCAATTCTGTTTCTAGACTTTTGATTTAGAGAAGTTAATACTGCAGTGTCTTCTAGCTAAAGAGTCCATGATCAGATTTTTGCAAAAATACTGGTTTAAATTCAATCTTACTTGACTAAATCATTCTACATCCAATTTCAAGAGTGTTTATGTTGTAGTAAATGCCTTTTGCATCTATGGGTAGTTACTGGGAGGCAACAAGAGTTAGGACTGATGCTTGAAATTGTTTGTTTTATACACTAAAGGCCTAGCATCGGCAAACGACGTGCTTCTGGGATGGCAGCACATCATCGCCGACTTCATTTCAAAAGACCGGGCTGTTCTGGACTTCCTCTCAAACATGTGAGCTGCCATCCTTTGTCCTTCCTCAGTATATTTTATATATTTGGTGGATCACAGGATAGCAGAGTCTGGGAAGCACTGATGTAGAACATCATTTCCCAAGCTGGGTTCCTAGGAGCATAGGGGCTCCATCAGCCAAACATACATGCATCTCTAAAACAGTTAAGACAAGGACAAGTAGAAGAATGGACAGGACGAGCGCTTGTGCTGTCCAGGCTTCTATTGTCCTTGTCTTTTGTCTTAACTGTTTTTTAGATGTTTATCCAACTAGGCCATCAACTTACATCGTATGTGCATCATTGTTTATGAAGTCTGTAGGCTTCCGCACTGCTTTATAGCATCAATACTGAGACAGGGGGTCTGATTTTGGTCCGAGAGTGAGAGCATTCTTGGTGGCTGATTGGACGTGAAGCCACAGCTTGCATGTAATCAACCAACAATACATATTTGACCAGTTTGTGAGCTTGCATTCAACAATATTTTGGTGAGAACGTCTCATCAACCTACAAATGGCGAGAGAGGTCACGCTGCCTTTGATGTGCTTGTCCTTAGCAGTCCTTTCTCCACCGGTCAATGTCAGTTTGTGTGTGGCAGCAAAAAAATTTAAGATTTGTAAATGAATCACATGTTGTCAGTGGCTTCCAACATGAAATAGCAGACAATTCCAATTTCAGCATGCACCCAATCTCACTTCACTGTGGCACTCGGTTCGTTGCATATGGTCAAGACCATCGACATACAGTGTTTGAGCACAGAATGTGTTTTATCAGCAGATTTTGATGGAGTTCTGTAACGTTTGACTGTAACGGCCGGTAATAGTGGCTGGCTGCTTTGCTTTGCCGACTGAGCTATCCAGTGTAGGTGGCTGCTAGCATGCAAAAGGAAATTCACTGGTGCGGCGCGTGAAGGCGCTGTCTTGCGCTTCATACCCTTCCATGTCAAGCTGCGTCATCTCGCAGTGTTTGTCAGAAATGAGGCTGAATGTTCGGTAAGCGGTGCCATTCAGATGCCCTTCTCTTCCATAGAAGGCCTATCCCTTACTCTGTGCTTACCAGTCTGTCAGCATGATCAAGCTTGTAAAATGTTCTTGTTTTATTTTTGTCCGCAAATGGCGCTTTATAGCAGACAAACCACTTTCTTCACTTGTGTTAGCAGACGAACCGTCGACAGACACCATCTTTGCTCTCTTTGTGAGAGACAAACTATATTTTGCTCTCGCAGTGAGCAAAAGCGGACTCCAGTAGGGTTTCTAGGCTAGCAATCCAAACGGATGGGCGTTCACAATGTTAGAAAACACCCCTGGGGTCCTAATCTATACGGCGGGACCAAGGGACCGGGACATTGCCGCCTGCTGCGATTAGCCAGCTCTGCACCGCTGACCAATCGCAGCAGGCGGCGATGTTCCAGTCCCTTGGTCCCGCTTGGTCCCGCCGTGTAGATTAGGGCCCCTGATGTGGTGGCTGCTCCTGCCAGGTCCAAGTCTCCGGGTATCATGCTGACGGCCACCAAGTCTTCATCTGCCGCCAAGAAAGCCAAGGAGGCTCTGACAGAAGGCAAGCAGCAGGACCACGCCGACAAGAAGTATGACAACTACATCAACTTCTCCAGGGATGTCAGGGCAGTCCAGCCGTACCAGGCAAGATCGGTTCCTGCTTCTCCCCCTCCGTCTTATTTTTTTTAGATGCGATAGCATTTCCAAGCAAACCCTACACACTTTTGAGTCCACAGCTCGGTTTGTAACCAACGAAGCAGCCGGCACGGATCTGAGCAAATATGATACGGTTGTATCTTAGCTTCTGAACAGCAAGTGGAGTGACCGAAGGTCTCTTCATTTGCTGTTCAGAGGGAAACATTCGAATTGTAGAGAGAAACATTTGCATTCAGATGGTAGAGAAACATTTGAGATATAGTTTAGCTACAACAAAAGTCATTGGTTGGTCGCGGGAAGCTTGTATGCAAGAAGTTGACAGTGACAAGTCAGAAAATATTGTGAATTGGTTTTTAGTCGATGAGAAAATTATATGAATTTTTTTTTTAAATAGGGGTGTCGCAAACTTTTGTCGAACCGGAGTTTTATGTCAAACTTTCGGGGTTCGACCCACCTTCAAACTTTTAACCAGATTCGACCGGTTCGACTTTGTGGACTTTGTGGACAGTGTGGCGAGACCTTGATACAAGCATGTCTAGGTTTGGAGAATTTTTTTTTTTATGCAAAGGGTTATTTTAATTTTATGAACAGATGCAATTAAAAGAAACTAATTCTAATCACTGAAGAAGTTAATAACTTAATTGTTTTTACTGTATTAACTGAAATAATCAAGCAGTGCTGCCCTTAATTCATCCCTTAGCCATCACCATCCAGTCCGAAGCCAACTGGCCTGCCTGTCGCGCATGCGCATAGCATTCGAACCTGAGTCGAACCTTTGTCGAACTTTTCACAAGAAGTTAGGAAAAGTCTAGCCCGGTTTGAACTTGAACCTTGACCGGTTCGCAACACTGCTAGTTTTAAATGTGATAATACTTCATAGGCGTTGACAAAAAGTATTTTGAGAATTTTCACTGCAGTTCCTAAGCATAATAATAAGACATTTGTGCATCAGAAGACTGCGCAAAATACTTTAGCATATTTCAACGACAACCTGCGCAGCGATTTCGGCAACAATTAATTTTTTTATATAGGGCATCTACACCTTAGCACTGTAAACAAGCCAGGAAAATCTGCACCTGTACCTAAAAAACTTGAACGTTCACCGAATGTTTGATGCAGGCTTTGCAAGGTCTGTATCTAGTATTTTTCTAGCTTTATATTCCAGGAAAACAGCGGCGTCGCGCATTGTATAAAAATAAAGTTGGTGAGCACTCTCACAACTTCAACTCGTCGCAGCAAACCGAGCGTGCCTAACCTATCGTGCGCTCTCTTCCTCCGATTTTCTGTCGCTCTCTTTCTCATTTCTTCTCTCGGCACAGTTGATGTCTGGTTGATGTCTGTGCTTACAATTTGCCGCGTTCTGCTCTCGTTTTTACCCCTCCCCCCTTCCCCGGAACCAACTAACAAGAACCAAAGTTTCAGCACATATTTTCTAATTTCTGGTACGCAGCATTTTTAATGTATTAAATGCATTAGCATTAATTGCCCCGGTGCATGCAGCCGACTTTGGTTTGGACCAACGGACTGGTTTTGTGAGGCCGTGGTGCGATTTTTGCCACACCCGTTGCTCCGTTCGTTTGCTGTTAAAGTCCACTTTCCCTCTTACGTAAGAGGGAAAGAGTCTTCTTGCACGCTTCCAATGACGCGCCGCTGTTGATGTGCACTTCTCTTACGACGGCACAGGGGCGTAGGCACATGGTTTCGTTTCCCCAGTATGCACAACATAAGCGACAGTGTAAAACTGAGGCCCATCGTCGGCGCCGTTTGCGCGAAACCGCCGACAGCCGGGGGGAAAGATCGACAACAGTGTGCGAACCGTAGGTGGCAATCGAGGGCAGCTCTGGTGGTTGCATCTGAAACCGCCGACCCCGGAGGAACAAACTGGCTCTCCGAAGACAACACCAGGCAGGTTGTTGTGAGGTCGGAATTCCTATCCTTCGTCGCGTCGAAACCCCCACAATAAATATGTACCAGCGCATCTTCGTCGAGAATCGACGTAATAACAACAAAAATTTCAAATCTTTTTTTTTATTTTTATTTGTGGTGCATTAGGTGCTGGCCATCAACCGGGGCGAGTCTCAGAAGATGCTCACGGTGAAGGTGGTCCTGCCACCGTCGTTTCCGGTGTCGGTGCGGAACTTCTGCGCCAGCCGGGTGCGCGAACAGGGGGCCAAGATGTACGGGGGGACGCTACGGCTAGTGGAGAGTGCGGTCGAGGACGCCTACAGCCGCCTGCTGGAGCCGCACCTTATTCGGAGCATCAGGTGAATACCTGCTGCTAGGACGGGTGGGGGAAGGGAAGAGGAGAGGGGAAGAGGGGCCTGTTGCTCGTTGCCCGCTGCTTACTTTTGGGGCAAGCCATTGATTCTATGACATACCGTAAAATTCCGAGCGAACGCCCACGTTTGAAGGATCGCCCACCCCCCCTTTTTGTCCAACATCTGTTGGGAACGGTATTCCGATACATCGCCCTCCCCCCGATTCCCGCCGGACGTCACGCGATGTCCGACGGGAATCGCGTGTCAATAGCGCGATCTGCGGTCCCGCGTATTGTCTGCGATCTGCGCGCGTGAAATGCGTGAAACGCAAATCTGCTGCGTTTGCGATCTGCGCTATCCATTCCCGAGTTTTTAGCGGATTCCCGTGTTTTTGCCCGCGATATCGATTCCTAGCTGTGACACGCGCGAGTTGTTCCGCGTGTATTATTGCATCGTAAAATGCGATTCTGCTGCGGCCGCGATCTGCTTGATTTGTTTCCGTGACATGCGGGTTTCCAGTGGATTCCTGCGTTTTCGTCCGCGATCTGCGCACGCAATATCGGTTTCCGCGGTGTCCGTTCCCGTGAGATGCGAGTTCTCGGCGGGTTTCCGCGGGTCCATCGCGCTGTCAAACGCGCGAATCTGCTGCGTCTACAACCTGCGGTATCCTTTCCCGTGACACAGGAGTTCGGTAGTGAATTCCGACGTGTTTATCGAATCGTGAAACGCGAATTCGCCGTGTCCGTGATCTGCAGTATCAGTTCCCACGTCACGCGGTTCGTAGCGGGTGCCCCGGTTCTTATCATTATTTCTGATAAAATTTTGCTGAGGCATACCCAAAGATAGCCCACCCCATGTTTTTCACCATTTATCTCTTCATTTTGGGTGGGCGTTCGCTCGGAATTTTACGGTATCTATGGTCACCGATATAGTGAGAATGGCATTGAAGCGTCGTCGAAGGAGGTAAAGTCATGCTAGGGGAGGAGCAACTGAAGCTCCTCCCTGCCATTTTTACCTTGTCGGCGACTATAGAACCACCATTGATTCGCAGTTAAAAAGGTATACTCCAACTTAATATAGCGTGTAAGGAAACTAACAAAAGGGTGGACGTTTTATTACTTATAGGGATGGCATCCTCACGAACTTCGGCCTCCTTTCAGATGTCTACTTGCAACGATGTGTTGCGGACATCGGGGAATCGACGTCGTCATACTTTGGAGAAAGCCGAAGTTGTTAATTTGGCTGAATAGGAAGGACATATGCTATGAATGGTGACTGGCTATACTCCGTTTCACCTTGCGTCCGGACGCAGCGGACGCTACGAGCTAACCAAGCCAATCCCGCTCTGCGGACGTAGCCATTTTCTGCGCGTCTCTGTGCCCCCTCTCCAAGGTCACATGACACTCACACGGCCTCGGATTGGCCCCAGTGCCTCGTAGCATCCGCTGTGCTTCGACGTAAGGTGAAACGGAGTATAGCCTATAGTCCCTTATCTTTGGGTGTACACTGAATGAAGATTTAAAGATGTGTCTTTTTGTTTGTTTCTTTGTGTGCACTGTCAGGGCGACTCGGAGTGAACTTTTTTAATCCTCCTTTTGATAGCTACTTTTAAAGAGACACTAAACTAATTCCAAAACTTTTCTGGTTTTTTTTTGTTTTTTTGTTTTCTTGTAAAGTGATTAGTGTGCTTCAAGTATTTGTTTCTTTTTTTTTTTCGAAATTCGCAGTGGTGATTGGAATCAAAATTTGTGCCGAGGATCCATGAGATGGAAAAATTTCACGGCATTGTTGCAGTCCAAGGAATAATGACTCGGCAACAACTCTGACGGAATTGTCTGACTCTCCAGTGGGCATGTCCATAATATACCAAACCTAACAGATTTGTTTGCTAGACATATGAGAGTTTATGTGCCACTGAAAAATGTTCCCAATTGTCTGAGCTGCTGCTTATTTCCTGACTGCTCTCGCTACACCCGTCGGGAGTCACTGTATTGAGAGCAATTATGAAGAAAGGAGAGGGCCAGGGGGTTGGAGCCCCTGTCTCCTCCACTTCCGTGCTCCTTCAATGCATATTTTAAAAATCAGCGGCCTAGTAAAAGTTGGGTGTTTCCATGTCGGATCGTGCGCTGATGGTCTGGGTCATATTTTTTATATCTATGTAAACTATATTACTATGTAAAAGCCATGTTCATCGGAGGAGCATTCAGCTATAATGCGAATGCCAAAGCTAATTGTCTTCTGGAAATATAAAATTTCGAAGCTAATTCGTGGAGATTGCCAAGGTTTCGCTATGGTACTTTGCTCAGCTGTCAGTTTCACATGCGCATGGTAATAAGGTTTTCTACTTATGTTATGAAAAGCTTACGACATGTATGCAAAGTACTAAAAATTACAAAAAGATTTTTATGCAAAAAATTTACAAAACACGTAAAATGTTCACTGTTTAGAGACATTCACAAATTATTTACCAACAAACTACTACTTCATTTAAAACAACGCAAAATATATAAAAATTATAATCTTTAAATGCATTTTCCGAATATATAGGAAAAATATGCTTAGCCATTATTGTAGTTCTTTTATTAATGCAGAAACACAACTCATTTCTCTAAATGTAGCAGAATTGCACATCAACATTGAAAAAAAGAAAACTCCACTTTTTATTTTCTTTAAGCTCTCGTTAACCATTTACAGGGACTTCAGCTATCTTGTGACGGCAAAACATTGAGTAACGTGTGACCTTCTTAAGAGAAACACAACAACAAAACTTCACTCAGATTGAGCTAGCTTGTCATCGTTATGGGGGCTTTGCCACACGACGTCGGCTCCAAGGGGATATTTTTTGCAACCGACAAAGGCTGCACAGCAGGTGCTGCTCTATCGAAAAGTATAGAGTCATGCTGCCCTAGCTTAGTTTTGTATTTGTGTTCTTCCGTTGCCTCCCAAGACTCCACAAACCATTAGCTCACGAAGGACTCTCAGGGGGCGCCACTGCTGCCCGCAGTTGAAAACCGTATGCACAGCGCATTACCGCGGAGCCCAAAGCCCTCACGCGAGAAAGGCCTATCACTGCAAAAAAAAGACAGAAGTATTATCTGGAGAGTCACTATCTTGGTGTTCAACATTGGGTGGCAACAAACAAGCCAGCTTACCCTTTCTAAGTATCCACACATACCCAATGGAATACATATGCAACTTGATAACCACAAGTGCTTTGTTTTTAGGTGTTTTCATGTCAGTTGATACAGTGATGGTCCAGATCACATTTTGTATATTTCTGTATATGCACTATATGAAAGTCATGTCCTTGGGAGAAGCACTCGGCTATAGACGCTTTACACACGTGCCAGATTGAGCCGCCATAGCCGCCCTTCTCTTGTCTTACCGAGATGCCAAGCCACTGAAGCGGGCGTTGACGAGTCTCCACAACGGCCTATGCTGGGGGGAAGGACACAGTAACACTTAAAATGGCAATAACCTGTCCTGCTGTGGAAATGATGAAGTCAAGCGAACGGAATAAGAGGGAACAAAAACTGAAGGTCAGTTATGGCGGCGCCCATGCACAGCTGCTGTAAAGCGTCTATACATACAGGGTGTTTCTTCAAATGCGTGCCTAATTGTTCCTGTAAAAAGTGTGCATCGCACAGAGAAAGGGTTGATGTAATATATCTTCCTGCCAAAGGGCAAATTTAGCAAAAAATAAATGTTTGATATAATTAGGTTAATAATTACTTTTAGTAATTAACTTAATAATTAATACATTTCAAGGTACTATTTCAATTATAAAGAATGGTAGGCATAATTGAAAACTATTAAATTCACCCACATTATGGAGATATAAGGCATGCACAGCCTTTTACGGCGCTCCGTAAAATACACTCCATTTAAAAATGTTTTGAAAAGGGGGCAATGCAAGGAAGCAAGGTCTTAGGAGGCAATGCAAGGAAATACAAATATAAAGCTAAATAGGGACACCTTACCTTTTTACATCCTATGATAGAGCAGCACCGCTGTTCAGCCTTTGTCAGTTCTGGGAAATGTCTCTGTAGCCGGTGTCGTGCGGCAAGGCCCCTATAATGAAGACAAGCTAGCTAAAACTGAGCAAAGGTTTGCTGTCGTTCTTCTCTTAAGGAAGTCATATGTTACTCAACATTTTGCCATTACAAGTTAAGGCTTGTTCACACTCTTGCGACCGAGCAAGACCGAGAGAGACCAGACCGGTTTTTAAGCCTCTTGCGACTTCTTAGGACCGGATGCGCTGCAGCGGAGCTGGTCCTAAGAAGTCGCAAGAGGCTTAAAAACCGGTCTGGTCTCTCTCGGTCTTACCCAGTCGCAAGAGTGTTAACGGGCCTTTAGTTCAAGTCACTGTAAACAATTAGGAGCTGCATTTGTGCATTAATAACAAAACTACAATAATGGCGAAGCATATTTTTCTTAAATATTCATAAAATGATTTTAAAGATGAATATTTAAATACATTTTGCTTTGTTTTATATCAAGTAGTTCGTTGGTAAACAATTTGTGAATGTATCTCTAAAACATGTTTATTTGGCATGTTTTATAAATTTTTTTGCATAGAAATCTTTTGCTGTAATTTTTAATATTCTGTGCACATGTTGTAAACCTTTCATGAAATAAGTAGAAAAATGATTGCTATAACAAAAAAGGTGCATGTTTCGGTGCATGCTTCGGTGTGAAATTGACGGCTGTGTTAAGTACCATAGTGAAGCCTAGTAATCTCCTCGCCTCGAGCTTTGAAATTTTATATCATACAAAGAAAATTGCCTACGGCGTCCACACATAGCTGAATGCTTTTCCCAGGAGCATGGCTTTAACCTATATTTTTTACATAAATATACAAGGTGTCTATCGACCGGGAAAACCAAGAATTGTCAGGGAATTTTAAGACACCGGAAAAAGTCAGGGAATTGTCAAAGAAATTTCCAAAAAGATTGCCGAGTCAGGGAATTTATCCGATGCTCGCCCGCTTACGCTAGAAGCGACAGGCACGGGCAGGCATAGCCACGAGCGCAGTCAAGTGCGGCGTCGCGACCCCCTAGGCGCGATGCGACCTGCCCGATTTTCCACGCGCTGCGCTTGACACGAGAGCATGTGCGAAGCTGCCGGATTGTCGTTCTTTTAGTACACTCTAAAGCCACTAAATATGCTACACTTTAGAGTAGCAATGCTAAAGTATGGCGGCTAAAGAGTTACTCACACTTACTAGTGAAGCAGAGTAGCAGCGACCATTTTGTTTAGTTCGTGACTCTTGTCAGGTAGTGTTGCTCTAGTACGAGGAGAAACAGTTACTCTAGCCGATACTAGGTGGCGCGAGTCACCACTCACTCGGAAGAGAACAGCCGTCGTTCATTCATCTACCCTCTTAGAGGCGCGCACCTAGCGATCTATTCGTTTGTCAGATGTGGTGTTTTCGCGCTTCCCCGTAAACGCAACCTGGACGCCTGCACTCTACGAGCTCTGCCACGTGCGTTTCTGACTTTGGGTTGGGCTTTCTATTGTGTTATTTTCCGGAAGCGGAGATATGTGAAAGTAACTATGTCGCTGTCGAGAAAGTGCTCGTTCAACCTCAACTGGACAAACCCGGACATATCCACGAATGCAAGTTGGATTTGGCCCGTTCCAAATGATCCAAATAGTGCTCACTGCACAATGTGCTGCAAGAAGTTCTCCCTGAGCAACATGGGGAATAGGGTGATTACTACTCATGTTAAGAGTAAGAAACATCAAGCTGCTATGAAATATCTGCAAAGCGTTTCCCAGAGCCCAATCATATTTTAGGGGTGAAGCTCCTTAGGGGCTAGCCATGTCCGTATGTCCGTCCGCCGTCCGCCGTAGGCCGACGTCGGGTGCTCGTGCTTCTGCTCGTGAGATTACGTGCTCACGTGCTCGTGTAGGGCAAAAAAAAAATTGGAAAAAAAAAGATGAAAAAAATTATGAAAAAAGAAAAAGAAGAAAAAAAAGAGTAGGGGGTTCTGAGATGCCATCCCATCTGTCTGCTTAAAAAAAGAAAAAGAAGAAAACCACACATTCTCCTACTGACATGAATGAAAAGGCTCAAAGAAAAATAAGAAAAAAAAGAGTAGGGGGTTCTGAGATGCCATCCCATCTGTCTGCTTAAAAAAGGAAAAAGAAGAAAACCACACATTCTCCTACTGACATGAATGAAAAGGCTCGGCATGCTGCGGCTCGGCGTCTACGCAGACAAGCACCACCAGAGCTTCGCCCCAAGCAACATCATTCACCACGTGGAGATGCGGTCAATTTTTCAAAACTGCGACAAATGCGGACTTGCCTTCCGCAACAGCAACGGGTGTTTTGTCCGGAGGTAGCAATAGCGCTTGTAAAGCTCTGGCAATGCGTCTAACTACCGCCACGGAAGCTCTTAGCCCCTTTGTGAAGACGTGGGTGATGGCTTTTGATTGAAGAAGGAAGTCACAAAAGCCGGGATCATGTGGTGCTTGAACACTAACTACTCATGGCTCTTTCCGTTCAGCGGCAGCGTCTGCCTCGCTGTTTCCGTTGATGTTCCCCATGTGTGAGACCGCCAGAAAAATGCAGCTTGGAAAAGACAAAGTAGGATATACCATATGTCATGGTATCGGCCCATACTTTCAAGAGAAGTTGCTAGTAAGCCTCTTTAGCGTGCCATATCTGGTGGTTGCTTTTGATGAGTCACTGAACAAAGTAACTCGGAAAGAACAAATGGATGTACTGATCAGGTACTCGGACCAAACTCTCTGAAACAGTAAACCCTGGTCAATGCTGTATTCTAAATATCTTCTAAAGTGAAGGTAGTTGCTTTATCTAACTTAAATAAAATATTTATGTTGCGAATAGTGTCTATCTATAATACTGTAAACGACTAAGTAATTTTCGCGGGCTCAAATTTTCGCAAATCGGGTCAAAGCTGAAAATTTTAAATTATTCGCGGGTTCTAATTTTCGCGAATCGAGTGTAGCTTCCGTAGCGTTCACATATTGCACGAATTGTTCGCGAGACATATTTTTCGCGAATTGTAGGCGATTCGCGAAATTCGCCAAAATTAGGTCCCCGCGAAAATTTAGTCGTTTACAGTATATTGTGTTTTGGTGTCGGTAGTTGTGGGTCAGGGAATTCAATTAAAATAGTCAGGGAAAACCTGGAAAAGTCAGGGAATTTTAAACAAAGAATTTGGTAGACACCCTGATATAAAAAAATATGACCCAGACCATCATTGCACAATCTGACATGGAAACACCCTGCTATGGAAAAGCTACTTTCTAAATGTTTAAACTTCTGCACATTGCTTCAACATGTGTCAAGAACGACATAAGGGGACAGTCATGTGGGAGAGGAGGCTGCCGATGTCTGAGAGGCATATTTGCACGTAAAAAAATATTTTTCTGCATTGCCTTTTTTTTTTTTTTACTGTGTGACACCATCCTGAAATGTTTGAGACAATAAAACTAAAATGGACTTTGGGGTGTCAGGGTTCCTGTAAGGACTCCAACTCTGTCCAATAATACTGTGGTGCCCACAACCTGCTAGCACGCAAACAGGTATCGTATGACGCAGGTAAACTAGCGGTGACCGTGGTGAAATTAGACAGCAGTGCAAAAGGGCACCAATACTTCGAGCATAATTCTCGAGTCGCTCTCGTAGACGTGCCAAGATGTGGATACGCATTCTTTAGATGGGCCAATGGGTGGGTCAACTCTGCAGATAGATCTTGACTTAGAGGCTTGGCAGTCGTGATTTGACCTCGCTCGTTCTTTCAACAGGTCGACACTCACCAAAGTGGCGGAGCAGGAGTCCGTGAATGTGTTTCGTTCTAATCTGCGGCAGCTTCTCTTGACACCTCCTGTGCGGGGTCACGCAGTCTTGGGCATCGACCCAGGCTTCAAGCACGGCTGCAAGCTGGCGGCTGTGTCAGCGTCAGGTTAGCACTTTCCCCCTCTTTCATTGTCTGCTGGTTTCAGGTTGCACTTTGCAGGTTGGAACCTCCTCTTTCCAAGGAGCAGGTCACTTCGATACAGTCCCCACCAGGGGTTAATGCACTCTTGCTGCTGGTGCACTGCTCTCTGCATGCCGTCGTAGAAAGATGAGGGCAGCGGCTAACAACATCAGTGTCGCACTGCAGTGGTGACCTCTTTGTCGCTCACGAACCATCTATCCTTCAGACGTCCCTTCCTCTTCGGAAACAACAAAAAGTCCGATGGCATGAGGTCTGACCTGTAGAATGGCCGATGCAAAACATCTTGGAACCGCAGCTCTTCCAGCACGGTTCGAGTGTGTTTTTCGAATTCGATGCTCGCTTAATTCAAAGTGTTTTGCTGTTTCCGTGAGCTTCGAATTATCGAGAGCCCACCGTATCTCAAAATTAAAAATAACTGTTGAGAAAACACCAAATGAAGGTCATGCCAAAAGTAACATTCAAGTTTTCCTGTGCTTTCCACTTGGGTGACGTCACACATTATATGCAGCTTGCAAGTCGAGCAGGCAGTTTTTTTCGTTCCGATGGCGTGGGCTTTTGCAGCGTTCGTTTGATACCATGAAACTTTTTGTAACCCGTCGTAAACAAGCTGGCATCACGTTTCCAGTGTCGCCATTAGAGTCTGGAAGAATGGCGAGGACCAAACTTCAGAATTCAATAACTTTGCAAAAAAAGTTATTGTGACTCATGATTTTGGTTATACAGTAGACTCATTAATTCAAACTCCAGGAAGCCACAAATTTTGTTTGAATTATCGGAAGTTTGAACTATCAAAAATTCAACTAAATATGATGCAAAATAAAATTATGATTTGTTTCATGAATGGCTACTCATACAAAACAGATATTTGATGATTTCCTCTGCACAGGCCTACAACAGATGAAACATTGGTGAAATCTATGAGATAAGTTTATTCATCACTCCAAAATGACGTCTATCGGGGACTGTTTAGATGGCACGTGACACCTCAAAATAAAATTAAATTTGTTCATCCAGCCAAAGAAGTTGTCTATTCTGGACTCTTAGCCCCGTTGAGAGCGCTTCTTACCGAGCACTATGCACTGCGGAGAAGCAACACCTGTAGAAGCGAGCTCCGCGTGTGTTGCTTCTCCGCAGTGCACTGGCACTCAGTAACAAGCGTGTTAGGCGGGGCCGCAAGAACAAAAAGCATGAATGACGCAAAAGAGGTGTTTGACAACCAAACTTTTTAAATTTGTTTGAATTAACTTGAAGCATGAAATATCAGAGTTTGAATTCTCGCGAGCCTACTGTGCTTGCTCGGTTTTGTCTGTTAATGTGTTGAACCAATTTTAAGACAAATTGGTGACTAAAATTGTTGAGTTTTTTTTATTTTATTTTTCGACAGGCCTATAGATTTTAAAGCACATGAGGGCTTCTGGTTGTGACCGGTTTGTGCGAAGCAACCTTTTCCCTACGTTTCTTTGCAGGCAAGCTTTTGCAGCATAGCGTGATCCATCCTCACGCAAGTCCCGCCTCACGCTATTCAGCTGGCAACATTCTGAGGCAGCTGGTGGTCACTCACAAGTGAGTGCTTCTATACTTGGTTTACTTCTTTATATTAGGCCACCATGCACTAGAGAGAAATTCTCTAGCCCAGTTGTTCTCAGATCCGCAGACCCTTTGGGGCAGAGACTCAAGTTGAAAAATACAATGTTTCGGTTACGTTTACCGTTTCCTTTTGATATCGGTTTCGTCTAGGTTTTTTACGGTTTTAATTTTTCCGGTTTCGGTTACCAATTACACGTTCCTAAAAACCATAGTTTTTTTTGGTTTCTCCAATAATTTGTTTTATTAAAATGCTAGACAGCTGTTTTGTAATAAACGGTTTAAACTTTAAAGTAGTCCCAGATATTCAACAACGGAACATTCCCAATAACAAGAACTCAAAAACGTCTTAGTACTTCTAATTTGTGAAAAGTTGGACACATTTCTAGCTCCAACACTTGTTCACTACATCTATTTGTATTACAAAGTTTGTTACCCAACCATACATGCAGAGTTGGGCAGAAATACCCAAGAATGTATTTGGAAATACAAATACTGGGATACATTAAAACAGTAGCTAAAATACTGATACTGAAATATATCTGTGAAAGCGTATCGCGGTACGTGTCGGAAATACATTTTAAGTCGAGGCAAAAAGTCTTTGGAAATACAAATACAGGAATACATTTTAGGGAGGGCAGAAAAACAAATACAGAAATACTGATACTGCAATACATTTTTCACATTTGTTTGAGACGCCAAATGAGATGAAGCTTGAATTTGGAAGTACGGCAATGACCTTTCAAGAGTTAATTGCTTAAAGACTGACGACCAGTTCGCGCTTTCCCCTTTTCCCCCTCTTCCTACTCTCCCCCTTCTACCCTGCTCACCATTGCCTGTTTCCTCCTCCCACATGGTAAGGAGGATCTTCTGCCTTGCAGAATCTCGAATCTGGTCGTCGGCTTTTAAGCACAAGAATATTGGGCAAGGTTCTCACTTCCTCCCAAATTAGGGATGCCCCAAAAACATATACAGTCGAGCCCATTTATAAGCCCAGTTATAGGGAAATATTGGATATACTGAACAAATGTTCCTTGCATGCTCCTGAGTGTATACTTTCACGCGTTTTGAGTCCGCTTTTTTTAAAGAAGGAACTCGAAGCGGGGCCGCATGTACGACGCAAGTGATTTCCGAAAGCGCAGAAAATATTTGACGAAAATGGTCGAAAATTGAAGGGCAAGTTGTTTGGGATAAACAAAACATTTTTGTTTCCTGATATTGTGGCGCTCGGCGGTTCCAAGTTTCTCCGAGAGAGCATCGGGTAAATTTCTGCCCCTCTGCATACAACGGGTTCAGTGCATCGCATTGCACTCTTTGCAAAACCACAACAAAAGACAAAAGAGAGCACATGCGTGCACGTGGAGTGGAGGACATTGGAAGGTTCTCACGGTTGTTCATTGGCATGGTTGTTCGGTTGGTTTGGTATAATTCTTCTATTTGGAGCCGCATGCCTCCTTTGCTGCCGTGAGCACCGCTTCAAGTGATGGGCGACATTGGCTTCTAGGCAAATGCTTGCTATGAAACATGAAACCATCGTGCATTGTTCCGAAATTGTGTGATTCTACAGTTGAGTCCAGTTATATCACACCCGGGTATTTTGAATTATTGTTTATATCGAACAGTTCAAACATCCCCTTGAAAATCACATGTAATAGTACAAGAGCGTTGATTTTTCTGTATCGAACTCCCATGGCAGGGACCCTCGATATAGTGAGCGAGCGAAACAGCCGCCCGTCCCCTTCTCCCGCAGACGAATTGCGATTGCGCCATCGGCAAGCACATAGCTCGCGTGTTGCGGGGCTGGCCGCCCGCCAAGCCAGCATACGCGCACAGGGTTACGCAGCAAAAGAACAACTGTAAAAAGAAAAAAAGTGGAGGATGGCAAAAGCAAGGAGAAGGGCAGGCGAGGGCGGAAGGAGGGCAAGGAGTGCCCGCTGTTGGAACGGTAGCGTGCGCCCAAAAGAACCAAAATAAAATAAGAAAAAAAAAAGTCTTCGTCAAGCGAGTGTGTCAACTACAACGGTTGAGCAATCGCACTTTGAACGCCTTTTCTTTGTTTACCTTTTTCTTTTGCAGCATTTGCTTGGCCCATTTTTGCCTTTCTTTTTTGTTGCGTGCTAAGCTTCTATGGATCGAGATTTTTTTTTTTTAATGCGATTCGTCTTTTTTTTTTTTAATTATTTTTGCGTTTTGCTGCTGGCGCTGTGTGGAGGTCGTGCCCAGGCGTAAACGTCACAAACACCGTCGCGTAACGGGGCGGTGTTTGTAATCTTCACCAACTAAGCTCTGCTGTATTTAGCGGCTCTTAAAGGCTCTACTTGGTAAGGTCCCGTTTGTGGCGGCCTTCATTATTAGCAGAAACGCTCAGAACTTTTTACTGGAGCTTAAGTTAACATATTTTTGTATGTCAAATTATCTATATATCGAACTATTTTACGATCTCCTTTGAATTCAATATATCCGGGTTTGACTGTATTTAATGACTACTCGGCACTATTCAATTTGAATTTGATTCTAGCTGAAATTTCATTATTTGCACACCCCTGGAATGTTTATATTTGGAGTCTTATTCAATTCACAAGGTGTGTTAGGTCTTAAAAGCCCTCTGACACGCCAAAAAAAAAATTTTTTTTTTTTCATGCTAGGCGTTAAAATGGTGTATCAGGACATCACCAAAAAATTGTTTCACTTTCGAGTTGTGTAGTTTTTTTTATAAAAAATAGAAATACTAAGCCCAATTCAAAGTGCCCGCCAGTACCCTGTGACATAAGAATGTACCGCAAGATGTCGGGGCGGTCAGAAGGGAGGCGTCGCCGGAAGTCACGTGAGTTGTATCACTCCTGGTGCTTACTGCAACCGCGTGTAATTTTTTTAATATATATTTGTATTTTCTGCATCTCCGCGAGCAATTCAAGCAGACAAGGTTTATTTTATTTGCTTTTCATCGCCTGGTGTTGCTGTAAAGGTAGCAGAAGAGGAGTCAGTGAACCTAGTAAACAAGTTCTGCTCATGTTCTAGACAAAACACATACTTTATGCTCGATGTTTACTTGTACTTGGTACACTCACCAGTTCGTATTCTCTACATGGCAGGCATCTTCAGCCTGGAGGGTATTCGATGATTTGACGACCTTGGTGTCTGAACCTTCAGCAATGCGATCGAGCGTGTCGTATGCTAGCAATTCTAATTTCTGCAAGCGTTCTAAAATTTTTTTTTTTTTTTTTTCGGAACTTGATAGCTTGTTTTGTGCCAGTATGGCTCTGTACCATCGGACTTATGGAATGCACTCATACACTGGCTTGTACTCGCAACGCTTTCATCATTGACCTCCATCACGTCGATCCACTGACTGTTCGTCCTCAACTTTTAAAGCACGCAAACTAACCAATGGTGCAGCGGTAAAAAGCTAGTGGAACTGAAACTTTGTTTTCTATGACCGCTCAGAAAAAGACCAGAATAAAAAAAGAAAAAAAGTTAAGCACGAGGAGTGAAACTCGCGTGACTTCCGGCGAACCCATTTTTAGTGACATAGGTCGATGACTGCCTTCTGACCGCAACGACATCTTGCGGTACATTGTTACGTCACAGGGCACTGGCGGCACTTTGAATTTTTTTGGCGTGTTAGAGGCCCTTTAAATACTCGCATAACTTTTTTTTTTATAATATTTGAAAACTTTGAGAGAAGCGAGATGTTTATTACAGCTGCTTATATTTCCCTGCCAAACCTCATTTGTCACATTTTAGAAACTTTTATTGTGAAGCCACACTCGAGTTGAGCTCGCACCATACCCTCCAGTTTAGTAGTCCGGGCTTGTTTTACAAGTGGAATCATTAACAGCGGCTTCCTTTCTGACCTCTCCTCAGCTGTGACCTGATCGCCCTTGGCAACGGCACTGCCTGCAGGGAGACGGAAGCTTTCCTCTCTGAACTGATCTCCCAACGAGCGTTCATGCCGGTCCCGGTCAAGTTTTGGTGCGTTTGGGCCAACGGCCTTGCTTATGATGTGTTGCCTCTGCCGTTCCGTTTTTTTTTTTTTTTTTCTAAATTTGAGTTCTACCAATATTTCTTAGTAGACAATACAGTAGAACCTCATTAAAACACATAGACAGAAACAAGGGAAAAAAAACATTATTTGGGGAATCATATGATTCAAACCTCTACCAAAAAAAATGCAAAAAAGTGCATTTTAGGAAAACCACTTTTTTTAGGTTGCAGTTGCCAACCGATTTTTCTAACTTCACAGGCACCGAAAAAACATTCGAATAATAGAGCAGTCCAAAAAATCCGCAGATTAAATAACTTGCCTTTATTACGTCTAAGCAGGCTGGCGAAAATAGTGCCTTGCTTCAGGTTACACCCACGCACTTTGTTTCAGGTTGTGCCTCCGTTTGCGTTCGGCAACTTTCTATTAGCTTGAGAATTGCTGCCTACTTTTCTAGCGTTATTGTCGAGTACTTTCTGCACTTCTTAGCGACACATCGCAGTGGCGGAAGAACAGATGAGTCAATGACAGCCAAGTTAGCGTAGTCCAAAAACACGATTCACCGAGATGAGATCGAGATGAGAGGCGCAAGTCCACGACTGCACTGGCGAATCAACAAAGCAAAATGGTAACAACAATGATGATGATAATGACACGTAGCTAGAGAAAAAACTTTCAGCCTTTCCACTCTGGTGAAGAAGGAAGGCCAGCGAAGCTGTACTATGGTCAGACGACCTCAAGGACGACTTCTTGGACGACCTCAAGGACAACGCCTAAGAACAACGCCCAAGGATGACGTCTAGGACGACCTCAAAGATGACTTCTAAGACGACCTCGAGAATGACGCCTAGAGGACGACCTCAGAGACGACATCTAGACGACCTCAAGGACGACGCCTAGGACAACCTCAGGGACGACGTCTAGGACGACCTCAAGGACGGCTTCTAGGACGATTTTGAAGACAACGTCTAGGACGACCTCAAGGACAACATCTGGGACGACCTCAAGGACGACGTCTAGGACGACCTCAAGAATGACTTCTAGGACGACCTCGAGGACAACCTCTCTGACGACATCAAGGACGACCTCAAGGACGACGTCTAGGACGACCTCAAGGACGACCTCGAGGACAACCTTGAGGACGACATCTAGGACGACGCCTAGAGAAATTCAGCTTTTCCACTCTGGTTTTCACCAGAGTGGAAAGGCTGGAAAGGTCGTTGCCATCTATGAGCAAGGCCGGCAAGCCGATTGTCTGGTTGCCGCCGTCGCTCATAGATGGCGGTAGCTGTCCAGAGTTTTGTGTCGACATTCTTTTGCAGGGGACACTATCCTGGGGAAACTAGCTCTTAACAGCTCCGCTGTAAAAGTTGTACAGCATCACCTAGCGGTAGGACTTAGCAGTACCCAAGTAGCGCTGTCAAACCAAGCCGATCCATGTGCAGCCAGCATAGAATCCAAAATGGCCGCATCTCGGTGTTGTTTCCCGCTGATTGCTCGCAACGATTTTGTCCAAACAATTGAACTCTCGAACTTCAAGCTGTTCACAACATCGGTCGGGAATATGCACTATTTCTATCTGGTAGGCCACAGTTCTTGCTTTAGGTCCAAAATATTAAAAAACATCTGAATTATCGGCGTCCGAAAAATAAGTCGGCGACTATATCTTCCATAAGCTATTTCCTGTAATTATCAGCACTCAATACACCAGAAAAATATCCTTAAAAAAATATTTGAGATCTCGGCGGCTTCCAAGTTGCACTCGAGTCACAAAATAGAGCCAGACTTTGAGGAATTTCTGCCCGCAATCAACTCTGCGGACAGCCGCCATCTTGGTCTTGTTTTGAAGTGGAGTTCTTTTTCTTCTTTTTTCCGCCCTTCAAAATGGTGTCTGCCACATAGTTTCAATTTGATCTCCATTTTTCCGCCTCGCGATTGCAAAGACGCAATTGGCCGATGCGTGCACTTGAGGGAGTGTGCAACTACCATTGGCTGCACCACTTGTTCTCCCTCCGTTTCCATGGCTACCGCGCCTCTGCGGACTCGCGCAGCTCATGTTGTTTGCTGCAGCTGGTTGCTTGCTCCCGTGCTTTGTCAACTCGCTTCGTTTTACAGCGAAGCTGTTTATGGCTGGGGTTCCGTGGATTTTTCGTTTGTGTCGACAAAAACTCTGCTCTCGAATTTGATGCAAAATCGCTTCATTCTATGCAAAAGCTTATATGTCTCATCACTTGGATATGCATTTTCAGTAGTTATCAATAGGCATCATTTTCAAGATCAGTAGACTCTCGGGTAGCTAATAAAGGTTTCTCAAAGATTTGCCGCTGTGCGACCTGCGTCGGCCATGTCTACGCTCGGACTGCCCTCTCTTTGTCGTCATTCCAAGCGCTTGCAGTGATGTGATTGCTGCGCCAATTGCGCCAAACTGCGCCAAGTGGCTAACCCTGCTACATCCTGCTACATTTTGCCAAAATATGGGTTATCTGCGCCAAGCCTGCGCCAAAAAACCAATTTCGGTCGCCTTTCGAAACCGAAGCTAAACTGAGTACCGTAATTGAGCAAGCGTGTGTTATATGGCGCAAGCGGCCGTCCGACACAAAGTACCCTGCATCCGGTCTTGCATGGTTTTCCCGCCATTTCGCGTTTCGCGCTCTCGTCGTCTCGTCTCGAAGGTCTCGATCGTCTTGCGTCTTTTTTTTTTTAGATATTTTCAACGATAGACGTGGGTGTGTGCGGACGCTCCGACGCTGGTGTGCCGGGTATCAGCCATGCCGTCATTCTGTGAAACGAAACCACGTGTTTTTGCGCGGCGGGACTTATTTTGTGAGCTGAAGCACACGCTCCTGAAAGCAATGGCCGTGGGAAAGCTATATTTGGTCCCTGCCTTCCAGTCACCGTGGTCGCGCGACGTCGGGTGTTGCTGTCCCCACATTGCTAAGATATGGCGTTTTCTAAAATGAAACTAAGTACTGCCGCCTGTTCATCAACATTCCTGTTATTTGGTAAACCATACGTTATTTATTACAAAAATCCCCCTTGAACTCAAAGACTGCTCTGTCGAAGTATTGATCAATTAGGTTTCTCTCGGTGGGCTTTCTTTGGGACCCCGGTACGTAAAAAATCTGCCGCGAAAGAAAGTTGGTGAAGTGAGCTAAAGCAAAGAAGGCAAAGTCTGCACGCTGAACCCACACAGCGCGCTTGTTTGTCTCGAGTTCAGTCTTTGCCCAAAGCGCTTCAAAAACTTTTTTGCCCTGGCTTGCGATGTCTGGCATCGATGCGCTCAGGTTCTTGTTTTGTGTGTGTAAATTTAGCTTGTACCTCGTTTGCCGGCCTGGCAAGCACGCACCGCTGGACTGTTTGTTGTCGTATGTTCGACAGTTACAGTTTTTGTACATTTTTAATGTGGATAAGTTTTGTAATGCCACCAGTAGGGCGTCGAGTTTGGCTACAGGGTGGCTGGACAGACTTTTGAGAAGGGTCTCTGCGCCCAGAAACATAGGGAGAGGAGAAGACGAGAGTGCGCGGGCACCTTAGAATGCGAAGCTCTGGTTTCCATACAATTTTGGGAATCAATTGGCGACGGAGTGGAGTGGCATGATTTCGGTTTCGATCGAACAGCTGTTGTCTCCGCTAGCGCGACAAAGCATGTGCAACAGCAAGCCTGCCGAAGTTGCCCTCACGTGCATGCAAACATGATCACACGACGGAAGAACCAGCTGAAATGCTTGCAATCCATTATTTTACGCTTGCTTAATTTTGACGAAAATCTGGCACGTCGTGAACCAGTAAAACGGTAGCAAGCCGTTTTTCGGAACTGCTCGGCAATGCCTACAGCACTGTACATTTGTGGGATGTCTCAGCAGTAAAAACACAAGCATCGAGTTCCGTCACAACATGTCACATCAGAACACAACACAACACAAAGTGCCCTTTGTTAGTACAGTACTTAAAACAAATTTTTTTTTTTTAAGAATTACTGCTTCGAAATCTACTTTTGCTGCTCCGGAACTTTCTCTTGGCTGCTCCAAAAACCACTTTTTCTGCTCCAAAACAGTGTTTTGGTTGCTCCAAAGGCCACATGTACTGCTCCAAAACACTGTTTTGGCTGCTCCCAAAAGTGCTCCAAAATGGCTTAGGCCAATCACATCACTGCACTTGCATTTAGAATTGCGAATTGCAAGGCACGCAATGCTTGAAAATTGCTGCGTGCTGTGCTGAAATTCAAATGTTGCAAGAATCCCCGATCTCCATTGCAATATCGCGACCTCCCGTTCAAAGAAAGCCTGTGGGTTGCCCTGTTACGGAACATTTCGCGGCAATATGGCGATAAAGGGAGCCAGTGGCAGCCAAGATCCAGGACTATTGTGCACTCACTCCACTCTAAAGAAGACTACAAGGTAGGGGTAAAGAGAACAGTGCAGTGGCCGATGGTGGTACCGACATAATTTCCCTCAAATCCACCTGACGTGCAACTGTCTTTGAAGAATTGTAGAACACTTGTTCTGATGCTAATTAATCCTGCAGGAATTTTAAAAGAGTGAAGGAGCAGATTTGGTTTGTGATTAAATTGAAACTGGTCGATTAAAAACAAATATAAGTAGCGTACAGTTATACCTCGTTAACTCGAAAACGGCTATCTCGAAATAGTGGTTAAGTCATAAAATTTCCTTGTTATGGAATGAGATTCCATAGGCACAATTAGGGTGACCACCCATCCCGCGACTCGCGGGACTGTCCCGCATTGACGGCTTGTGTCCCGCCCCCCGCAAGATATATCGAAAATGTTCGAAATGTCCCGCATTTCACGCTGTCGTAAAATTCACGATTTATCTCGTGGCGCTGTCAAACAACGGGGCGCGGGGAAGCGTGGAGGCCGCTGGTAATCGTGCGAATTGCGATGGTACTCTATTTACTATCCTAGCATTGCGGGAAGCGACCGTCGTTCTTGCAGGATATCGACGCGCATGTGCTGTTGTGCCCCTCCCCCTGGTGAAAAAGTAGTGCGAGAGGATTTCTAGCCAAAATATGAAATATAATTTATTGTAATTATTTTCGAATCAAACTGCCGATGCGAAAGGGTTGCTTTGAAATATTTTTTAGTGAAGAATTAGCGCCTGTCCTGTCGTCTTTGTGTCTTTATTGCCCTTGTTTTGTTCATGCTTTTAACCTTTTAATTGAGTATGGACCAACTCGTCCAAGCCTAAGTTTTAATAAAAACATAGGGTTCTAGAATGAGTAAGAGTATGTTGGTAAATGTATATCGACAGGAAACAATAAGCCGAAAAAAGGTTTACTGTTTCTTCTTTACTTTTGATGCATTGAGCTCTGTTGCAGTCAATTTTGATGTTTTCAACTTAGACACATTTAATAACTTACTTGTCATGAAAAAAAAATATATACATCACTGGGTGTCAGAATTATTTCAGCTTAATCGCCGCCGTACAGTGTGCAGGTGTATATTATGCTTTCATCCACATTTCGTGGTGGGCGTGGTAATACATTTTCTCTAATGTATCCTCCTTAGATCCCGCAGTTGTGATGACACTCCATCACCCGATCAGCGTGTCCCACATTTCACTAGCAGGAAGGTGGTCACCCTAGGCACAATGCATTTTGTCCTTGCTTATCTCGAAAGGTTTTCAGGATGGACTTTGGATATCTCGAAATCTCGTCAGCAAAAATCGCAAAAACCACAATAAACAAAAAAAATTCCGCAAAAAAAATGTGCGCGCACGAAAACAAAAACGCTCAAGCGCGAAAAAGATAATGTGCAAGCATAAAAAAAAAAAAAGTGATAATTCAGGGTGCAGTGCACGGAGACGTGGAGACATGTGCCTCAAACAAGTCGAGGTACACCTAAGCACTTCTTATGAGTTTTGAATGCAAAAGCACGCACGCCGCTCTTCGCTCCCTCCTTTAATCTGCGGCGTGCAACATGCTGACCTTGGGCGTGGAACGGTGGAGCCGCTGCCTCGCGGACACACAGCGCCATCGGGTGAGCGATCATTCAAACTGTCGTGTGCCTTGCGGCACGAGGAAGGAACAGACAGCAACGTAGTTCCCAGCAGAACAAACCCCTTGGTTTATTCCATGCGCCACGCGGCGTACAATTGATAAGAGGCCAGTGAATGCGGTGATCAATGATAACACAACGGTGTGATAACACAGTCAGGATGACACCACACAAACTGACACACAGCGGCCAATGGGAGCCTTTTCGACGCGCGCCAGCCAATGAGACTGAAATGTAAAAGGTGCTGTTGGCTAGCTTTGCGCGTGGTTTCATTAAGGTGCCGTTTTGCATGGTTTCAAAGCTGATGACGTCTGCTTGCTCCATGAGACAGTAAATGCTTTCGCATTAAAACGTTTGTTGTCTTAATTTTAATGCAAAAGCATTAACTGTCTCATGGAGCGAAAGAGCCAAACGGCTCTTTTACACCACTTCGATCCCATTGGCTAGCGCGCGTCCACAGCCAACAGCACCTTTTACATCGCTACGATCCCATTGGCTAGCCTGCGACGACCAGGGACTCATTCGCCGGACACTCAGCAATATGAGGTGGCCAGTTGTTGAAACACTGATGCTACGCATCAGTTTCAACGACCGGCCGCTTCATGGCGCTGCGTGTCCGTCAGCGCCAGTCGGCGCGCCAACAGCGAAAGTCGAAGGGCCTGTCTTGCCTGTTTGTATTCAATGTCCCTCTTTCCTTATCGTAAATTAGAGACCAACACGTTCGACCATCTACAGCAAGATTGATGTACATGCTTTTGCATTCACAACTCATAAGAAGTGCTTAGGTATACCTCTATTTTTTTTTTTCCTAGTTCTTTTTTTATCTTTTTTTTATCTTTTTTTTTTTGTTTTAACGATTTCACTTGGACAAGCCGATGGCAAGCCGGTATGCCTGGCGTTTGGCGCCCCCCTCCCTCGAGCGTTTTGTTCCGCTCTGTCTTTCGTTTTCTCTTCTTTGCTTCTGGGTTCTTCCGTTTCCCTTCCCGGTCCGGTCGTCGTCGTGTGTTTCGCAGATGTGTGTCGTTCGTTTTGAGAGTGTTGCTGTTCTTTGTCGCTTGTCTGCCATTTTTTTCCGGCTGTTTCGATCGTCTCGTGGCGCCATACGAGCAAGAGTCAAGTGTTCGATTCGGTCATCGGTTGTGAATTTTCTGATGTTGTTGGCGCACGACTCATTGCAAATCATTGCACTGCAAATCATTGATGCTTGAGAGGAAAGTTGCTCTCATCAGAGAAGTTGAGAAAGGTGGAAGAACGAAGTCCAGCATGACGAAGGAATTTGGTATTCCTTCGTCAACGCTATCAACAATACTGAAAAACAAGGATAAAGTCTTTGACGGCTTTGAGCAAAGCTTTTCAAGCAAGAGGAAGAGGGTCCAGGGTTCCAAGTTTCCAAACGTTGAGGCAGCGCTTTTCCACTCACTGAAGCAAGTCAGGACTGCCAACCTTCCAGTGACCACCGCATTGATGACAGATAAGGCTGACGCTCTGGCCTTGCAAATGGGCTACATGAACTTCAGTTGCAGCAGCAGCTGGTTTGACCGCTTTAAGAAGCGGAATAACGTGATATTGAAGCCAATACACGGCAAAAGCGGTACAGTGGATGAAGCGGTTGTGGTCCTTTGGCGCAACCACCGACTCGCCAAGCTTCAGAAAACCTACCGTGACAAGGATATCTTCAATCTGGATGAGGCGGCGCTCTTCTACATGATGCTGTCCAGTCGCACTTTCACTCCGAAAGAAGCGTGCACCGGAGCAAAACAACGGAAGGGCAGATAACGTACCTTTTTGGGTCGATGCTACTGGCGAAGAAAAGCTGCCACTTCTGGTGATCGGCAAAGCGCAGAAGCTCTTGTGCTTTCGCAATGCTCGGCTGCCGAAGAATATAATCTACCGGGCGAACAAGACTGCGTGGTTGACGGCGGCCCTTTTTGAAGAATATGTCCGCGCGCTGGATCAGGAGCTGGACAAAGAAAACCGAAAAGTTCTCTTTATCGTGGACAACTGCCCGGAGTTTCTTCCCCCAAATATGACATCCATACTCCTGCCGATGGACCAAGGAGTCATAGAAATCTCCCGGAAACTCTACAGGAAACATCTCTTCTGGCGGATTTTGGTGTCATACTACAATGGGAAAGGACTCCAGGTCGACCTCCATGGTGCAGTGCATCTCATCGACAACGCCTGAAAGCGGGTCCTGCATCGTTGATCGCGAACTGTTTCGCTCATGCCTGGTTCTCTCGCGCCACAAGTTTGTCGGAGCCAGAAAGACAAGGGTTCAGCGACTGCGACGAACTCTGCGACGAAGTGCACCGACTGACCGGATGTGCCGACCGTGGTGCAGACGGGGACATTGATTTTGAAGGGTACGCTCTCTATGAAAATGACATTCCAGTAACTGGCGAGATGACCGATGCCGAAATTATCGAGATCGCTCAGGGCACCTCAGAAGAACAAGGCGACGAGGAGCCTCGGGAAATTCCGATGTCAGCTGAGATCCGGAATATGCTCTGCTTGCACAGGAGCAAGGTTCAATGCGACGGTGGTGAAGAACGGCTGATGCGATGCCTCAAGCAGCTTGAAGATGCCTTTTTGAGGCCAAGCACGAACACCAAGCAAGCGAACATAACAGCGTTCTTTGGCACCGAGTGACCACAATAAATTGAAAGTCAACTTCCTACTCTGTGTTTTGAGAAGTAAGGAAGTGAAGTTTGTACTATGTACGCTTGTACATACTTCTATTTTTCCTTTCTTTAATGGAACCTGTGCTGTTGCGATTGTTAGAAGTTTTATTTGGCACATCTTGCGATTAGAGGTAAACATTTCGGTACTTCGCTTTTCTTGAAATTTCGCCCATCTCGAATTTTTTTTACGGTTTTTATGACTCCGAATTAACGAGGTATTACTGTATTTACTTGCATTATGAGCGCACTCGCATAATGAATGAATCCTCCACAAGAAGCATCAATATTTTTTTTTTTCTTGCGTACACTTTTAATTTTCGCCTCCGCGGGTCTTGAAGCCCATTTCTTTTTGCTGCCAAGCGGCCAGGCCAAGTGAAGCCAAGCCAAGCCGTTCTCGTAATGGCTGCAATTGCAAGGTTGCGGAAGGAATCAACCGTGAAACCGAGCAGCGCGCACACCTAGCGAAGCTGGGGTCGAGGAATTACCCAGCCCCAGACGTGCTTCGTCCATCGGATGCATTGATGTCAGCAACATGCCATCGTGTGATCTGCTTTCAGACAATGATATCGTGAAAGTGGTTAGGCCTCAGAACGGTCGCTTCGCTCTCTGTGCTGAGTGAGCTTCGTAGGGCGCTTTTTCTTCGGCAAAAGGCACGCCAAAAGTGCCCTAAAAGAGGTTTGCAATTTATAGAGCATGGTTACTATGGGGCGCCCATGACCAGCCATGGGTACGCCTCTGTCATTGAAGACATGCCACAGTAGCCTGCCATGTCATATTGGCACCCAAAATGACATTTGCGCAAAGTGTGTAAATGCAAAAATTTTACCCTGCGTAATGAACGCACCCCCCAAATATGGGTCAATTTTTCGGGAAAAAAAAATGTGTTCATTATGCGAGTTAATACGGTATATGAAGCAGCTGGCAATGAAATACGACCAAGAAAAACGGCTGTGGCGCAGGCGTTTGGCTGGTAGAGCCGGGCGGGCGAGCAGCTCTCTTTTGCTGATGAGCGCCACGGCAGCAGCTGTGGCATAAAGAAGTATTGCCTTCACCGGACAAGAGGAATCGGCAGGCCGCTTCTGCAGAAGCATTAAAGGAGAGGGTCAAGCTGCTGTGCTCTTGCATAATAACAGAAACCTGGTTATTGGCTAAGAGTTCTGACATTGAAATTCTTCACTGTGAAAAAACTTTAATTATCTATCGATGTGATCGAAGTTCTAGATCCGGGGGAGATTTCTTAATTACGATTTCAGAACGCCTTAACTCTTTTCACACTGCCGTTGTTTCTTGCCTGGTAATTGTTTGCGCAATGGTACGCATCAACCACAGTGATGTAATCTTATGTGCATGTTATCGGCCCCCTGATGCTTCTTCAACTTTTTGCACTTACCTTCACGACGTATTAATCCATATTGTTGTAAAGTATCCGCATTCTTCAATTTTTTTATTGGGATATTTTAATTATCCCAAAATAATTTGGGCTGCTAACGGCCCAGTTATCTCCAATTTATCGGGCGAAGGTGCATCGTTTGTAAACATTTGCACCGATCTTAATTTCTCCCAGTTTATAACTCGGCCCACTCGAACTGCAGCATCGTCGTGCGCCAGTATCCTTGATCTTGTCCTGACGACTTCTCCCGATCTAGTCCATTTGTTAACCTTATTAGCTTGTTTAAGTGATCATTGTCTCATTGTCACACTCAAAGGAGCCTCTAATTGTTCAATCAAAAACCTTAAATATATTAGGTACTACAACAAAGTCAACTTTGATCGCATCAATAGGGAGCTCGAAATATTTGTAGACGAGTACATGCCAGCCTTTTTTAATTGCAACATAGGAAATACTTGGTCTCTGTTTAAAGACAAGCTGGTGGCCGGAGGCGAGACAGTTATCGTCACTGCCTGTCATAGGAAATACTTGGTCTCTGTTTAAAGACAAGGTGGTGGCCGGAGGCGAGACAGTTATCGTCACTACCTGTCATGGTTCCTAGACGGGCATTACAAACGCGGTGTTAGCAAGATCCACCAGGTGCTCTTTGCTAATCGTTTCATTTGTTTTAAAATTCTTTTTCGTGTCTTTCTCAACGAGAGATTGGTGTGTCTAATGCGATAATGCTCCATTGAACACGAAGAGACCAAGAAATAAGCGCCGAAATTTCGTTGTACAGTAAACTTTCGTTAGTTCGACCTCGGTTAATTCGACTTTTCGTTTAATTCGATCGTGTTCAAAAGTCCGGGCGAGCGCCCATACATTTCTATGGGAGGAAAAGTTTGATAGTTCGAACTCAGGGAAGACTCCGCATCAAATAATTCGTCCCGAGCGAATACGCGCGGGCTCGCATTGCACGGCACCACGGCAGAAAAACCACCAACGTAGGGCGAAACACGGGCCCTTTGCTGCAAAGCCGAATGTGCGCAAATATGCGCCTGCTCCTCTACGCCGTTGAGATGGACCGTAGCGAATTACACGAGCCAGCGCAACCAATCTGGCATGGAGTAGCGCGGAGAACATAGCACGTGGTCGGGCGCGGAGACAGTGCGTGCTCTCTGAGCGCTTTTCTGTAGCATCGTGTGCGGTCCATCTTGCGCGTCGAAAAGCGGAAATTCTCCTTTCTGTTTTTTTGTTGTTGTTATTTTTTTATGTAAATTTTTTTTTTTTTTTAGAGTTTGATTTTTTCGTGACGGGACCTTTAGTTACGCTGCTCTCCGCAGCATGCTTTTGGACAGGCGTTTTAAGCGCAGACGGCAGCAGACCATCCGTGAGTACTTTGAACAATAATAGGAAGTTTAATTTTAACCATTTTTCTGTGCTTTTTTTTAATTCGATCATTCAGATAATTCGACCAAATTTCAAGGTCCCGTCGAGGTCGAATTAACGAAAGTTGACTGTAGTATCCCTTTAAATACACCAGGCGTGCGTGCGCACCATCCTACTTCAAAAGTGTGTTTCTTCTAAGCATGTGGCTACAATATTAGTACTTTTCGAAGTGTTAATCGTGGCGGGTTGGCTCCGCAGTGCACCGAGCACCGGTGCACTTCGGAGGAGCAACTTTCGCGGAAGCGAGCTCCATGGGTGTTGCTTCCTTGCAGTGCACCGGTGCTCGGTGAGAAGCGCACTCAACAGGGCTAATCCGCTGCGATCAACATTTAAAAAAAATATGAATATTGCAGTTCATCTCGAAGCGAATATCGATAAGTGTATTACTAGAATCTCCAATTCGAATATTCGCACAATACTAACAAGCTGTATTTATTCATGCATATAATGCCTGTCATGAGCCTAAGAAAACCCCTTAATTGGCTTTTTGCTCGGCAGAACAAAATTAAAAATTAATTCTCACGGCTATGGATATGGCAGCTGCAGGAGCGACTGTCTCAGCTGTCTGGTTTCTTTCGCAGCAGTGGAGCATTCTCGCTAAACATTGCTCGTCCGCGGCAGCCCGTCATGTTGGATGTTTGGACCGCAGCACCATCGACGAAAGTGGGGCCTCCATCTACTCCGTCACCAAGGAGGCGGAGGCCGAGCTGCCAGGCCTGGACCCCAACATTCGCAGCGCCGGTAGGGCCCCCGTTGCCTCTCTTTTTTGGCTCGGTGCTCAGGGAGGTGCCCTTGCATCAATCTGGAGCTCCTAAACTAGGTTCCTTGGGAAATTCCCTGGAGTATTCGTGCGGGTTTCCCGAGTTTCCAAATTTTCTCGACCATCTCTGCCTCAAATCAGAGTTTGAGCACCGTTTTTGTACCGAGTTGGAGAAAATGAAGCCCGGTTTTTCGGCCCATATAAAGAACTACATATATGCCCTGCAGAGAGCCGAAACTCCGTGCGAATGTGACGCCAGGTGGCAATAAAATGTGAAAGTTTTAGCACGTGACATTGCCTGTATCAAAAGATGCAAAAGTAACACAACATTTCTCAAAGAGCCAACGTCCACCTGAGCCCAATATTCATCAAACCATAATTTGAGATTGTGAAAAAAAACTGGGCACTCGGAAAGACAATATCATTTTCTTTCATGCTGACAAGTTTTTTTCGTTGACATAATTACTACGGGCACCCATAATCTCAAAGTTTGGTTTGATGAAAGTGATACTTACCATATTTATGCGTGCTCTGCGGCACGGGAAGTTCACGTGACTCTCTCGTGCGGCTCGGCAAAGCATTAAAAGTAGGGATGTGCGAATAGTGAATTTTCACTTCAAAGCAAATAATTAATTTGAACAAATAGTTTTGAATCGAAGCGAATAATTTCGAAGCGAAGCGAATATTTTGCAATTCTTAATTCAAAAGTGAGATAATTGACAGAAACAGAACTTGAATAATTTGCACATCGATATGGCTTAGCTAGCCGTGTCGTCTTCAACGTGTTTTCTAGGCTACTCGAAAAACAGTCGAGAACAGATTCAAGTGAGCAAACTTTCCCCAAGTTTATTGACGCCTGTGCATCACGTCATGAGCATTACTCTATATTTCTGTGGATTGACCAGAGTCGTAGTTGTAGCCGTCGGTGTTTTGAGACACATCTTGCACGTGTGACTTTTCGCGCTTTTAGGTCCTCGATCAAAAAACTTCCAGATCATGCTGCGACACATCGCCCGTTGCGTTTGGTAGTCCATGACTTGTCCGGGAACGCACGCACAAGCTGCATTCACAGCTCGCTTAAAGCGAAAGTGATAGAAGTAGCGAAGGCGAGAAGAACCAACAAAAGCAGAACCGAGCAGAAAGCAGAACAAGGAAATGATCAACGATGGTAGGGCTGGTATGGCGGCTAAAATGGTGGGAATCATGCATGCATACGTGATGATACACGCCACAGTTGGAATCACGGGTTGTAGCCCGCGCCACCTAGACATCTGCACCGATATCAATGCCAAGATTTGAAATTTGTCACTGTTTAAGAGCATGGTGATTTCGACTATTGAATGACACTTCAAAACCATCTCAGACTAATTCCAAGAAAACAATTACGGTATTCGAGAGGTATCGTAACTATTGAAATGAGGATATGTTCAAATCGGAGGAACTATCGGTATCACCATCATTGTTTTCTACGCGGGGCGGCAACGGCGCACGCAATAGACGTGCAGCACGCGTGAAATTAGTTTAAGTGTACTCGGAGGCAAGAAAAGGACAAAAATAAGCCAGGAGCTAGCTTTGGCAACTGTAGCACACGGTCACACGGTTTTTGACGAGAATGTCATCTTTTGTGAGTTGTGTTAGTTTCCCTCTTTTTGAATAAGGTCGTGGTTTCCACCGTGTTCAAACTTCGAAATAGTACTTCGAAAATATTCTAAGTTTCCGAATACAGTCGCCGACCGTTGTTTCGGACTCCGATAATTCGGACTTGTTCGATATTTCGGACCTAGAAGAATTCCATAGAAATAGGGCATATTCGTGACCAATGTTTCGGACAGCTTGAAGTTTGAAAGTTCAATTATTCGGACAAAATCGTCGCGAGCGATCAGCGGAAAACACCACCGAGAAGCGGCCATTTTGGATTCTACGTTGGCTGCAAATGGATTGGCTTGGTTTGGCAGCGCTACTCGAGTACTCCTCAATCCTACCGCTAGGTGACGCTATGCTAGCCCTTTTTTTCCATTTAGGTGCACGTCATCATCATCATCATTATGCTTTGTGTCCTTCCATCCCTCCGTCCCTCCGTCGCCAGCCGCCACTTTGCGCTCGTAAATCTGCGTCTCTCGTCTCGTTCAGACAACGCTAGCTTGGACATCATGGCCCCATCTGTTCCTCTGCCTCCGCGATGTGTCGTTAAGAAGTGCAGAAAGTACTCGACCATAACGCTAGAAAAGAAGGCAGTGAATCTCAAGCTAACAGAAAGTTGCCGAACGCAAACGGAGGTGTAACCTAAAACGAGGCATGCAGGCGTAACCTGAAGCAAGGCACTATGTACGGCTTTTTTAAGCCCACTTGAAAGTAATAAAGGCAAGTTTTTCAATCTGCTGATTTTTCGGACTGCTCTATTATTTGGACGTTTTTTCGGTCCCTGCGAAGTCCAAATAATCGGTCGGCGACTGTAGTTCTATTCGATTTGAAATCTAAATCGAATATGGCATTATTCGCTTTGATATTCGAAAGTTTCGAATATTCGCACAACCCTAATTAAAAGCAATCTGAACGCAATTCCTCGTATGCGCCTCTGAGACGGCGGCGGGGGCTGCTCATTTGCCTCTGTCGGACTTCGAGCTACGGGCATTTGCTTCTTGCGCATTGACATAGTCATGCGGCAGGAGTCTGTGGACGTTTCTTCAGCTGCGGCCGTAGTTCTACGGTAATTTATTCAGCGTAGTAAACCTATGCACCGACCAATTCTTTTGTCTGTTTTTGTTAAACACAAACATGTTTTTGTCTGTTGTGTCTTAGACACACACATTTTGTTAGACACAAATGCAGTCGAACCCTGGATATATCGAATTCAAAGGGGATCGTAAAATAGTTTGATATATCAATAATTTGATATACAAAAATATGCTAAATTAAGCTCGAGTTGAAATTCCCTGGTGTCTCTGCTCATACCGAAGGTCGCGACAAACGGAGCTTACCAAGTAGAGCATCCAAGAGCCGCTAAATACAGTAGAGCGTGGTTGGTGGAGACTGCAAACTACCGCCGTGCTTACACGCGCACCTGGCGGGGACCTCCAAGCAGCATAAGCGACAAAACACGAAAATAATAATCAAAAATGAAAGAAAAAGCTTTCAGCCTTTCCCCTCTGGTGAAGAAGGAAGACCAGCGAAGCTGTACACTCGTCCTGTGTGTTTCTTCTTCGTCCTCGTCTGTTTTGCGCGCTGTTTCCTACGATGAATTCCCACCAGCTCATCCAACTACTATCCATTCTCCTATGATAGCTGGAAAGGTTGCCGCCATTTATGAGAGACGGCGGCAACCAGACTGGTTGTCTGGTTGCCGCCGCCGCTCATAGATGGCGGTAGCTGTCCACAGTGTTGTGTAGTTTTGTGTCGACATTTGTTTGGTACCGGACACGAAACTGGGGAAACTAGAGCCCTTAACAGCTCCGCTGTAAGACAAAAAAAGCGAAGCTCATAAAAAAAGCTCTTGATCCATAGAAAAAAAACGGGCAAAGCGATAATGGCAAAAGGAAAAGGTAAACAGAGACAAGGCGTTTAAAGTGTGATTGTACAACTGTTGTTGTCGACACACAAGTCGACACTCGACTTGCCGAAGACTTTCTGTTTTGCTTATTTTATTTTGGGGCTAGGGAGTCTTGCAGCATCAGCAGTGTTTGAGGAAAGGGCACAGGCTACCACCATTCCACCAGCAGGCACTGCCTGCTCTCCCTATGTGCGTGCGCATAGGGAGAGCAGCTCTTTCACTGCATATCTTCTGGCGTGTATGCTGGCTTGGTGGTCTGCCAGCCAAGCACCGCAAGCGATGTGCTCGCCACCGGCGCGATCGGATCGCGGGAAAAGCAACGGGCGGCTGGGCTTCGTTTGCTATATCGAGTGTCCCCTGCCATGGGGGTTGGATACAAAAATACAATGCCCCTATACTATTACATGTGATTTTCAAGGGGATGTTTGGAGTGTTTGATATAAATAATAATTCGAAATACCCGTCTGTGATATCAAATTTTCCCTACATGCGCATGCACGCCTTGTTATGTTTGCTGTTTTTTCTCTCTCTTCTCACCTCCTCGTTTCTTTTTATTTGCTACGTAATTGATTATAAAGTTTAGAAGCTTTGTAAGCGACATTTCTGTAATGTTGAATAATGGCATTCGTAAAACATGTTTTTTAACGCAATTGGAAACAGACTACGCCTCTTCTTTTGAAATATTAAAAATCTGAGTCCGGAGATGATGTCGTCTCCCGACTTTTTATCCTCTGACGGAAAACATGGTGGCGCTTGGCTTGTGTAATACTGAGGATGTGCACAATACTTTCGGCTGCGACTCTGCCGGGGCAGCCTTTCACGCAGCACCAGTGCGACGTGGCCTCGTCACGTCGCGCACGAAAGTCCACTGCGCATCTCTCCGACCTCACACCCTTTCTAAGAATTTGAGATCCCAAAGGGGGATAAGTGGCCTTGTGGGCTCGGAGCATGTGGAGCAAAAGCTCGCGCTGCAGAACCCAGGGATTCTGGGTTCAATCCCCATGCCTGCCCATTTCGATCTGGATGAGCATTGTATTAGCATGCCGGTCGTGTTTGACTACTGTGTGATGCATGTTAAAGACCCCAAGGCTAGTGGTTGTACTGCACTGGCTAAATTTCTCATCTATAGCTGAGAGACAAGTTGCCCGTTGAGGCAGGCTAAGTTCAGGCTGTATAAACATTCACAGAGCTCCCAAGAACTTCAGATTCGAAAGTGAAGCGTCATCTGCCCACTAGCGATAGGCGGCATGCACGGAGAAGCGCAGTTGATCGCGGGATGCGGGAGAATGCGACACTTCCGGTTCGGACGGTTCGAAGGCGGGGTAGAAACTCGAGTTACAGGACAACTCAATCTTTGACGTCACTGCACTGGCACCGATTGCTCGATTACTTCAAATTCGGCTTTTGCAAATTGTTGTTTTACTTCACAAATACTTAGTTTCCAAGGTTCGCATTTTAAGGTAATGTCCAGGCATCGCTCTCAGTTGTTTCAGATAATAAAAAAAAAAATATTATTTTGGCCTGTCAGTGCCTTTTGAACATAATGGTCAGTTGACATACTAAGAGTGAGCAGAAACGATATGCTGACACTTGGCCGGTTCATCTTTCGCTGTGTAGCCCTACACAGTTTAAGTTGTTGAGTGCAAGTACATCAGTACGAATATCTGCTAATATTTTCCCGGTTGGTACATTTTTTCCACTTGTTGCGCTTATGGCCCATAGCAGCCATTCCCATTTGAACTTTCCTTCACAATTAAAGTGAGTCACCAGATCCTCGCCAGTCTGCGAGCGTACCTGAGAGTTTTGTTCCCATTGGATTGAGCGCTGTTCCTCCCCATTTCTTTGGCAGTGGGCATAGCTCGGAGACTGCAGGACCCTCTCCTGGAGTATGTCAAGGTGGAGCCTAAGCACCTGGGGGTCGGCATGTATCAGGTATGGACAATGCAAGCTGCTGCTGGAGTAAGCTTGGACATGGAGAATTTGTTTACGTCTGGGAAACACCTGATATTTTGAAGTGAAATCTTTAGCATCAGAAAGACGTCACAAACAAGCACATACTGTAAACAACTTTTGCGAGTTTGATACTTGTCAAATGTAGTCCAGGCTAGAGCTTCGGAATCTCTTACAGGTTGCGAAAATTGTGAAATGGAAAGTATAGAAAACAGCCAAAGCTCATCCAAAGCTTTCATTTGCTTTAATATTTTGTTGAAGAACTAGGGGGTTACACAGGAAAACACAAAGTGTAATACAGCACTTTGCACACACAAAAAGTAAATATGTGCCATGTCGTCTTTAACAAAAGTATATATAATCATTGTATACAACAATGTAAAAACAACTTATAATACATACTATGCAGGGTGTGCAATTTTAATTGGAACAGATTTAATTTAAAAAAGCCGTGGGAGGTACACTAATGTGGTCTGTACAGGTGAGTTATATGGCCAGAGGGACATAATGTAGGGGCTAATCATCACGATAACTCGGATAATTAACTAAAATCTTTTATCCTCGTTTTCGGACCGCCAGCATTGCCCCTGTTGTACGAGTGGAAACTTTAGCGTGCCCCCGCCCTTACCACATGCTTTAAACCCATCTAATATTAACTGATTTAGCGGTTTTCGATTACGCTGTGCAAGCTTCTAATTAGACTCATATGTTTATTTTCACTTACTAAAAAAAGATAACACAATTTAGTTAATTATCTGACTCATCGTGATGATTAACCCCTACATTATGTAGCTCTGGCCGTATAAGTTGCCTGCACAGACTGCATCAGTGCATCTTTCACAACTTTTCACGGCCAGGATTCGAACTTGCCAACTGGAGATCCGTTGGCCGGTTTTTTGCCCCTCAGCCATCGAAAGGACTGGAATTATTCGCAAGTGTGTCAAATAAAGTACCGCATAGGTAGGTGTACGTCGAGGCTTGTGACATGTTTTTATTTGATGGCGTTATTGATTGAAACTATACGCTCTGTGCGGGAACTATAGGGGGCGCTTTGAAAAATGCGCGTAGCGCCGCTAGCGGAGGAGCTGGCGTTCGACAGTGAGGCGCGTTCAGCAGCCTGCGGCGCCTTTTCGCATGCCAAGCTATGGGGCGAAAGCGCGCACGGACGAAACTTTTGCTTTTTGAGCCGATACGTTGAGGGTGACGTTGCATGAGTGTTGGGGCAGAAGGGCATTTAGCTGTTCTCCACTTCTTATACATTGAGTTTGAGTCGTTATTAGGGGTAATTTTTCAAGTTGCGGCCGAAAAAGGAGTTGCAATTTTCCGAAAAGCAAGACGGTCGCCACCATAATTGCTCTGAGTGGGAAATTAATTTTTCTCAACGCTGTAAGCGTAGGACTCTGTAACGGTGATATTTGGAGGCGAGCGAGATGATCACCAAGCGCGCCAAGTTTCATTAAGACAGCAGGTGTGAAAGTTATGTTTCTAACGAATAAAGAAATAAAGCTGTACGGGATATCCAATATTGGACCCAAAATGTTGTGTTATAGCGGGCTGTGCGAAGTGCAGATTTGGGCACACAGGTTCTTGGACATGACAGTAACATGACATAGCACTTAATTATTATGCTAAAAAGAGGTGGCATAGGGAAACCAGGTGGAAATTTGGTTTGGGCGGCGTAACTCAATGGAACCGGTTTTGACCATGAAAGGGCTGTCAAGAGAATACCACTCGTCGTGGGAGGTGCACACTTTACAGGTAGGAAGAGACCAGTGGACGGTACTTCCAGTTCGAACCACTTTGCGATAGGTGGCTCTAAAGCTGAGAAAAAGAATTGTTGTCTACAGAACTCGGGGTGTCAGCGTTTCCACATCCAAAAGGAGGCTGATCAAGAAAGAAAGCACACGACATAAACTTTCATACTCAAACGTCGATTCTCCTGTGATTCCGAGTTTCATTGTAGTTTTCCTTAGATTCATATTTGTCACTTTTTTTTACCATTCGAATCTTTCTTCATAAAGTACAGATTGCGTGCCATATTTGTCCTGAAATATCATCGACACGTACGATGGGGACGAAACTTCTTTGGAGGACATTCCTCCAACGAAATCGGCACTGCACACCCGCGAGTGTGGGATGGCATTTCAGTTCGTCCCATCGGCGCTAACACATGTAGGCGTTACTGGTACGAAAACAAACGCAGAGCGCAAAGCGGCAGTGTAGAATATGTCAGCCGTGCCGACACAGTGGCAGACATGATCGGGAGACCGCATTTCTCGCGTAGTACGGCACGGGTCCATCGTTGTCGCTGCCCCACAAACCATCGGTGAGGTGAAAAACTGTAATTTTGTCCCCACGAGATACGACGCATAACTATTGAAGCACTTAATGACGCAGCACAGGCAGCACTTCATGCTGTGAACCCAGCGCAACCGCACCGCTCTGACTTCATTGCGTACCAACGTACGCGGCGTGGTTTCGGTTTCGTTTTCTCTGGGGTTCTCACGGCCTACCTTCGGTACTGGCCGCGCATCGGCGCGCCAGTCGCGTCGCACGGAGTGTGTAGGCATCACCCAGGGTTGGGCAGAAATACTCAAAAAAGTATTTGGAAATACAAATACTGGAATACATTAAAATAGTAGCTAAAATACTGATACTAAAATACATCTGTAAAAATGTATCGCGATACGTATCGGAAATACATTTTAAATAGAGGCAAAAAGTATTTGGAAATACAGATACAGGAATACATTCCAGGGGGGGCAGAAATACAAATACAGAAATACTGATACTGCAATACATTTTCAAATTTGTTTGAGACGAAAACTGAGATGAAGTTTGGTTTTTGATCCCGAAATTACTTTCCCGTGGTTTGCCTTGAAAATAGTTGTTTCGGACGACGAGAAGTCTTCAATGGACTCAAGAAAACGTTTCATCAAGGACTGACCGCGGTCCCTTCCCTGACATCTTGTCTTTCTTACGAGGGATTCGAAAATACTTCGACCTCTAAATAAATTATACGTCACCCTAAATCCCATGAATACGTCACCACGCCCCTGTTCAATAAGGACGCCCTTGTCAACATTGATCACATGAGGTCACGGTGGAATGAACTGGTATTTTTCATCTGTAGTTGTGGCCTTGAACATTAAACTTTACCACGCTGCTGTATGAAAGGACAATACATACTTTCGTTGTGAGTTACCTGGTTGAAGATCGTGCAGGCAGTGTCATTTGGAATTTTTGAGAATAGTGGACCACCTGAAGCATCCTGGAACACATGTCTTATCTTCTATTACGGTTGAAAAAAAACGATATGGTGGCATCTCTGCTGTGAAGGTTCCTCCTGCCGACCCTCCGCCACCGGCGCATGGATTGCGGTCCTCAAGTTTCGCATCATCCAAACAGAGACCTCGTGAATTGCGACCTGATATTGCCGGCACAGGTGCGAGCTCTCCGAGAAACAGCGAGTTCGAGACGAGTCGCAGGTGTACGAAGTCTGAGTCGGCACAGCGAGGCCACGTCTGACCTCCTTCCTGGGTGTCGGATCACCAGAGCAGCGGGTCATGTTTACGTCGGCTGATGACGTACCCTTAAGCCGTGCAGTATTACGGGCGCAGCCACTGACGCATTCGAATAAGTGTTGAACTTCACAGCGTGAGTCATCCTACTATTTTAAGTCAACCACCGCCAGGTTCGTGCTGCAACGGACTGTTACTCAGCTTTGCCGGCTGTGTCCGCTAAGGCAAGATAGACGATTAGCAGCGGGCATTGGATGCCAGCAAACAATGACTCAAGAAATCCCTGCCTAAGGACCTGCGGCAGAAGATGCTCTGACTCCACTCCTGGCACGCCACCTGATTCGAGTTCCCGACTACGCAACACTTCTCAAAAGAGAGAAGAGGACGCATAGAAAAATATGTTGAAGAATCGGAAGGAAATTTGGTGAGCATAGTAACAATGCCCCAGCATCTCCTTAACCCTAGTGCCGTCAAAAGTTTTAAAACAAAATGCGTTCGGAATTGTTTTGTTTTTTTTTCGGGGGGGGGGGGGGGGGGGGGGGGGAGTATTTCTCGAAAAATGTAACGAAATACATTTCATCCTGATTGTATCGCGATACAAAGAAACGTTCAAAATGTATTTCGATACAGGAATACAGATACTGGTGAAAAAAATGTATCGCGATACAGAAATACAGATACAAAATGTATTTCTGAAATACTATCGCGATACATTTGTATCGCGATACTGCCCAACCCTGGCATCACCGAAAACATATTTTTAATATCTGCTTTATTGGATTCATGATGACGGTAAAGAGAGCTCTTCGGTAATGACTGGAAAAAGTTCACATTTTGACCGACTTTTAGCACGGTAAATATTTGTTTTTTTTTTATTGATTTTCAAATTTAAGGTGTTTTGCAGTATTGAGAAAGTATCAAATTTCGAGCAAGGGTGACTGTAAAACTACTAGTGAACCAGCACTGGTAGTTTCTACCGGTGCTAGTGCACGGGTGGAAACTACTACCGTAAAATAGTACTGAACATGCGCCCCCCCCCCCCCCCCCCCCCCCCCCCCTCCCATTTTATAAAAATTTAATATTTTTGTGGCCACCATCTTGGATGTCATTCCCGAATCCAGTAAGGGCCCTCTTCCTATTTCGATTATATACATAATCTCTAAATTTGGAAGAGGCCCTTGCTCGGTATTTTCTGTAGTCTAGCAGATATTGGGGATTTGTTATAAATAAGTTGCACTCTGGTCTGGTCTTTGCTAGTTTCTTGAATCTGGAGATCATTGGGCAACTCGGTCGTTCATGTGAGAGACTGCCATGAAAAATGTCTAGGGTATCCTAACTTTTCACAGGAGCAGAGCTATGCCTTGAAATTTGACAAAGTAAGATCCACCACCAACATACATTTTCAATTAAAATTTGAGCTCTTTACACACATAGGTGCCAATGTTTTTGTCACGTTTTACTGCCCTCTTTTTTATTATATGCACTCTGGTAGAAAAGCACTTTACTGGGCAGAGTGAAAAGTTAGTCGTGAACCCCTCAGTATAGTCCAGCGAAACCGTGGGTTTTTGTGGACCTCGCACTGGGAAGCTACGCGAATTTGTACATTTAGAAAAAAGAGAGGGTGGGTACTTGCACCAACATAAGCGCATGCTCTGTATCATCCTCTAGGCAGAAGTTCCTCTCTTTCAGAAAAAAAGCACTGGCATATGTAGAGGCTGTTGCATTGTAGCTGTGTTGAGATGCTGGATTGGGTATCGCAAATGGTTGTGGTGTCATACGGCAAAATAGACAAATGTCACGTTGTGCCAGAGCACCATGTCATATATTTTAAAGGCTTTGTTTTCATCGATCTGTGACAATGGTGACATAAATCAATTTGATTACAGAAAGAATTTGAGCTGGTCTCGGTCGTCTTTGTCTATGCGCTGATCACACACGAGCAGCTAATGCACGTTTCAATGAGGGTCAGATAAACTGAAAGCTACCTTGCGTGCAGGCTTGCAGCGAGCATTTTGACAGAAAAAAGCCTTCTAAATGCTTCGTTCGCACACATTCCGACGTATTCGACCGTGTGTGTTTACGCCTAATTCCAGATTTTACCTGGGTGAGCAGACATCAGTGCTAAACAAATAATAACTGTGCCGAAAAAGAAAGAAAAAAAAAGGAAAAGGAAACTTTGTGACGAACGACACGAGCGGCTCGGCAGCGCGTCGTTAATCGTTGCAGCACGACATTTCGGAGAGCGTCCTCAAGAACGCCCTGGAGGGAGTCGTGGTGGAATGCGTCAGCTTCGTCGGCGTCGACATCAACGTGTGTCCCGAGACGATCCTCAGGTACCTGCCATAAAGGCTTTTGCCACCGTCGTTTTGCGTTTTAGTAAAAGAAGCAATGCGAGGCAACAAAAAGAATCTTAGTTGCCTCTTAATGGTTTGGGTTAACACAAAACAGTGTTTTGGCCACATGTGCAGGCCCAAAGCTCGATTGCGCAAGCTTTGGGCACGCACGTGTGGCCAAAGCACGGTGGAAGACAAGAAGCGCGTGCTGACAGCCGAGCATCCCAAAGAGATACCTCATCGTTCTGGTTGGCAATCGTAGGTATTTGCATACATGTAGTTTATTTCTCACCACTCTCCCTTCTTCCCCGCTTCAGGAAAGTGTCGGGCCTGAACGCGGGAACGGCCAAGAACATCGTGGAGTGGCGTGAGACCCATGGCCCCTTCAAGAACCGGCAGCAACTGCTGAGCGTCAAGCGCCTGGGCAACAAGGCTTTCGAGCAGTGTGCCGGCTTCATCAAGATCTTTCCCGAGACTGCCAGGGCCACCAAAGGGTGATTGCACGATTGGAGTGGCCGGAAAGCATGGGCACCCCTTTTTTTTTTTTGTTTGTTTGTTTGTGTGCGTGTGCGTGTGCGTGTCACTGCCATCATTTCATTTCTTCGTTGCCTTGATTCTTCTCTCCTATTCCGCCGTTCCTTTCCTTCGACTCAAGATAGCCTGCCAGTACTGATTAATCTTGACTTGCGTCTTCATTTCTTCGTCTCTCCGACTCTATTTACAGTTTGCCAAAATATCTTTCTGCCTGGAAGGAATTCCTTCTCTTTTCTTTCTCTTTTCGCCCTCGCCTATATGTCATCCCATACATCGTCCTGAACTTTAAAACATGTAGAAACATTACTCGAAAACATTTCACCTGCAGGACTTTAATGCTTTCGCCTTCCTGCACGTAAGCAGTCTTAAGTGCCCTCCTGTAATTTTTTTTAACTTTTCTGGTGTACGATATTTACATCAGCGTAGTGTAGACCTTTCTTGAAATTTGATCCTCAAAATGCCACTTGCATTTCCTCAATCCCCGGCTCAGCAGCGATTTCTAAGGCACATAGAAATGAGGAGAGTGTCCCACACTGCGGTGCACCGAGCGAGACGGGGGTCAGATACCAGCGGCGGCGCACGCGGGCGGACTTGTCAAAGACGCGTCTGTAGACGAGAGTTTTCGAGACAGAACTACTCGTTTGCTGGGATCGATTGGTGGTCACTTATGGCCACACTGGAAGCGTAGATTGCATGTGCATGTTCCCCTACATCCTAGTGGTGCCATCTGTTTGTGGTAAGCAAACAACTAAAAAATTTACTCTAGATGGTGCTGAATGGGATAAATTGCTCGAGAAAAATGTTCTGTCGTTTGTGCCCATCACTGGCCACTCAGTTATCAATTTCATTATGTTGCATGTGTCTGGAACACGTCCTAAACCGTGGGTGGGATTAAAATTAATTTAACTCCTACTTTTTAGTTTGAGCGTGCACATTTCGCTCTCCAGTGGCGTGAAATTGTTGAATGAGATGGCCAGATTTGAGCCTGCCTCAGCTCGAATTTGGTTTTTCAACAGCCAGTGTGGTGGGATGATGATGCATATGGGTTGCTATAGAAACTTTGAAACAGCTCCGTACCTTATGGGAACTTTCCGACCTTAGAAAAACTGTGTTGCCCATAATCGTGCATTGGGTTTTGCCCGCCACTTAGAGGAAGCAGGTTGCGGCAATGTTAGGTTAAAAGCATAAGCTTCTTTTTGACTCTTCTGCCAAGCTATCTTTACATGCACAAATTAAATGGCCCGCGAGCGAGGGTTAGATTCTAATTGTAAAATAAATTTCTTTGTTAACTTGATCTGCTAGAAACTTGCGTCTCAGTATATCCATGGCTGCATTATATTTTTGAGGTACGGTAATTTGTGCATCTTGCTCTTTTTCTTGGAGTTTCAGTTCTTTTGCATTTTGTGTCGGGAAAAGTATTTGCCTTTTCTTTTTATCCTTGTGCTGTGGTCAATGCTGGTGTTTCTGAAGAATGGCAGCCTGGACCCCTTATCAGGCTAATCCTTGCCAGTTTTTTTTTTTTTTTTTTTTTTTTTTAAATTTGGGAAGTTTTTTTATTGTTTATTTGAAAAAAAGTCTTGAATTTGAAATTTTGAATTACAGTTAAACCTCGTTATAACGTAATGGGCTATAACGAAATAATGGCTATAACGAAGTAATTGAAATTCCCCTTGAAGGCTTCCATAGAAGCCCATGTATTTAAAAACTCGCTTTAACGAAATAAAATTAATCGAGTACTGGATATAACGAACCATTTCCGCTCCGAAATGGAAACTAACCCCACGACTTTGCGCGAAATACAATGATATATGACACAGCAGAACGACTTTACCATCGGCCCGACGCGATCTCCGCCACCCCCGGCGCGAAGGCTCCGACACCGCTCCAAGTGCCCCGCGGGACACGTCGGGAGCGCAGCGCAAGAGCCGTGCAGCGCATAGCAGCGCTGGAGTTCCTGTATAGGTTCCCTACGGGAGCCAGAGTTACGCGTCTGTTTTCCACGTGCTGCCGCGCCGCAATTTGCCGAGATCCGATCACGTGAGGAGCCGGATCAAGTGTCGTGCAGGAAAGAAGACGTTGCGCGCGCCCCGGCGTACGTTTTCCTGCTCTTGAGCGCGTCGCGCGCCCCGATTGCGCAGCGCCGCTATTCGCCGAATTCAGTCACATGAGTAGCAGACTTTGCATGCCGTGCAGGAAAGCCGGCGCTCCGGGGGTGAACGCGCAACTCTGGCTCCCATAGGGAGCCTATACAGGAACTCTAAGCAGCACGGGCACCTGACGCCATCTCTCGGGCGAAGAGACAGCTACGCAGCCCACTAAAGTCGGCAGCGCCGAAAGAGAGAGGAGGACACGGATGGAAAGATAGAAGACCAGTGGTGTTAACTTAGCGAGGAAGTTGCTAAATTTAGACTGTTTTCAGTCGTCCGAACGACAATTTTGTGTTTTTAGAGTTGTAGCAACTTTTTGGGAGACTTTTTTTTTTTTTTTCAAGTTACGTAAATTGTTGTTACGGAAGCTAAGTAGATGGGGGGAAAATATGTCAGTCAGATAGCTCTCCAGTGGCTTTCAGGGGACAGCTCTAGGTGTCACTCATTTTTATTCATCCTGTTGGGGGTGAGGTGATGTTGGTTCACGCCGGTTAACGCGAAAACGAATGCATTCTTCGACCCCAAACCACTTTAGAACCACTTCAATTTTCAGGGATTATCAGGTGTTTAAAAAAATCCCTTGTAACCTTCGCAAAAAAAAAAAGAAGAAAGATGTGCGTGTTGAAGCGAGAGTTTTGTTCGATGAGGATGAAGCAGAACAGTCTTCCGCTGTTTTGTTCATCAACCAGGATCTTCTTGCCAACGCCTTGAGTCACTCAGGGTATTGGCGAGCCCCTTGGGAATGGGACGGCCGACTCCGACTATTCACTTGGCTCGTCACCACAAAAAAATAATTTAAAAGGACGTAAAGAAAAAAGGAACTTTGTCTTGTACAAGAAGCGAAAAAATCCGAAAAGGTCATCATCATCATCACCACTCGGCGGCTTTTCGCTAAAACTGGCGACTCTTAGGCCGCGTCCTGGTGACTTCGCCCAAAAACAGTTAACAGCACTGTAGGAGACGCGACCGGCAGGCGAAGGCTTTCTCAATCCGCGATCTCAGAGTGGGGTTCGTTTGCGTTGCTTCGGTTCGCGCTTCCCTAGTAAGTAGTTGGTCTACTTCACCGTTCCACCAGTTCCACTGCACCAAGATGAGCGCCTGCAGCTCCAGCTCCAAGCGAAAACGGAAAACAATCTCCCTCGACGAGAAGGCAGCCATACTCTGGGCTGTCACGGCGGGTGCGAAAAAAAGCCAAGTGGCAAAGGAGTTTGACGTTGCGCCGAGCACGCTGTCAGCAATCCTCGGCAGCAAAGACGTCATCGTGGACGCTATCACACGAGGCGTGAAAGGCAGCCGCAAGAAGCTGCGTTCTGCTGCTTTTGAAGCTGTGGAGAAGGCACTGTTCACGTGGTTCCTGGACACGAGAGCTGCAAATGTTCCGGTGAGTGGAGCACTGCTCCAGAAGAAGGCAAGAGACTTTGCTTGCATCATGGAATTCGACAGTTTCGTCGCGAGTGCTGGCTGGTTGCAGCGCTTTAAAGTACGCGACGACATCGTCGGCAAAGTCATCAGTGGCGAGTGTCAGTCGGTGGACAAAGAAGAGGCTACGGCCTGGGTGAAGAGCACAATTGGTCCTTTGTTGGAGCGGTACGACGAGCGAGATGTTTTCAACGCGGACGAGACGGGACTTTTTTTTTCAAATGCTGCCGCAGAGAACTCTGTCACTCAAGGGCGACTGTTGTCAGGGTGGCAAGCAAAGCAAGGTGCGCATCACTGTGCTTCTTTGTGCCAACATGGACGGCTCGGAGAAGGTGCCGCCATTGGCGATTGGGAAAAGCGCAACCCTACGCTGCTTCAAAGGAAAGCAAAAACTAAAGACGACGACCGAAAAGAAGACACTCAGAGTGAACCCAGGAAAAGAACAGATTCGACACACCATGGGGTAGGGAGCGGGGAAACTGGAGTATGTTTCCAACAAGAAGGCGTGGATGTCGAGTGACATTTTCGCCAAATGGCTTCGTGACTGGGATGAGAAGCGGAGGAAGCAGAAGAGAAAGATCTGCGTTTTCTTGGATAATTGCGCAGCCCACCACACAGGTGCTGTACTTGAGAACATTGAAGTTCGCTTTTTGCCTCCGAACAACACGGCGGTAATACAGCCCCTCGACCAAGGTGTCATCATGGCTTTCAAGGCGGACTACAGAAAGCGGCTGATTGACAGGTTGTTGATCAACATGAGCCTGAAATGCGAGACCAACATGGACTTGTATGTGGCGATCGAAATGCTTCAAGCCGCTTGGATCAGCGTCACCGCGAGCATCATTGCGAACTGCTTCCGACACGCATCGTTTGCCCGCGACGCAAGCGACTTTGGCGACGACGAGTCGGGGGACTTTATCGCTGTACCAGACGAAGCCGCCGCATCAGACGAGGTCGTAGCGACGTGGAAGCCACTTCACGACGCCGGTGTTGTGTCTCGGAAGGAATCGTTTTGCGGCTACGTGAGCGTGGACGCCAATGTGGTGACGACGGAGGAGCTGACTGACGAGGACATCGTGCTTGCAGTCACCGGCATGGATGATACGAGCGACGACGACTGTATTGAGGACTGGGACTCTCCGCAATCTTTCTGCGTTCCTCGTTCCGACATCGTCGCAGGCGCTGGGCGCGGTGGACTTGCTGCGCCGCTACTTCGGCGCGCGTGAAGACTCTCTACGGTTTGCAGCTGCTGCTGAGAAGGCTGTCCTTCTAAGGAAGACGCGACAGCAAAACATCCTGGACTTTTTTGGACCCAAGTTGGCATGAAGTCAGCATGAAGTGCAAGAATGACTTTTGCCACTAAGAGTGTGTTGTGCAGTAAATGCTGCTGATTTCTGAAGAAAATGCTTGTCTGCTACCGATTTCTCGTCGCACGTTATTTCAGCGGAGTTGTCGATACTTCATTGAGGTCATGGCGGCCTTGCCGTCTCCTGTCGGCATCGAGGCACCCGGTGGTAAGTACACCCCCTGATGATTACGATCAAGGTCAAATACGACTATAACGAAAAAATTGAGACACCCCTTCAATTTCGCTATAACGAGGTTTGACTGTAGAACTGTCACGACAATCCTTGTCTGCTGCAGTCAGTGACAAACAAAAATAAGGTTTGCTTTCATTTGTTTCAAAGGAATGGTTCAAGTGCGCCGGCCCAGAAACAGAAGTCTAAGAAGGTGTCCGACGAGTTTGATCCCCTGGACATGACCATCATTCATCCGGAGTCATACAGATTTGCCGAGCTGTGAGTTGGCTCAACTTTGTGCCGCAGTTTGTCTGTGTTCAGATGTGCTACAGTCGACTGTCATTAATTCAAACTCGAGGGGGGCCGAAAATTTGTTTGAATAAAGCAAAGTTTGAATTATCAGGAGTTTCTTCCCATAGAGACGCATAGGATGGGACCTGCATGTTAGTTTGAATTATCCCAAAGTTTGAATTAAGAGATTTTGAATTAACGAGAGTCTACTGTATTTTGTGAGGTGTATGAAGTGTTGGTGGCCATTCTGGCACTTCCCCTTGTGTTGTGTTTGTCCCGGTGGAATGAGCTGGATGGATGAGATGGAACAGATGGAACGGCTTTATTTCATGGTAGTTGAGTAGCGAAGAAGGAGCGGTCCGCTATTTATGTTTGTCTAATGGACAGCTTGTCACGAGGTGAAGAAAAATTGGAAAGGGCAGTGCACCCAATGCAAGACCTTGTCTGGGCTACTGTGGATGCAGTTGGATTCAACAGTTCAACATTTCAACTTTGCCAGATGGTTACAGGGTGGCTATTGCACAAATAGGTATTAGGGCTCCTACAAGGTGGAGTCCCTTCTGTCGTAAAATACAGAGGAAGTGCTGATGCCTAAACAAGCTAGCTATACAAATTTCTTCAGGATGTGAAGAATATGTGAGGCCACCCTGTGAAAACTGCCAAATTAAATTTAAAAAATTTATCCCTGCTGTGTCCCTTAGCATTTTGTCATGTCCCCTTCTTTGCAAGTCCTTCAATATTTGAATTTGGGACACAATGCACAAACGGCAAGTGTCTTGCCTCTACGATAGGATAGAAAGGAGAAGGGCCTCAGGCCGTCTCTTAGAGCAGGAGTTGTTAAATGTTTTTAAAGCATGAAATGCTTTTTACATGACTCGTTGGTCAAATTTTTTCATGGCGGCGTCCTCACGGAAAAAAACCTTCAGCGATTGAAGTGAAAAGAGCATACATCATGCATACAGCATAGAGCACCGCATTCATTTCAATAAAGAACAGGCACAGTACAAGCATTTAAGCCAGATAATTGATGATAAGGCGCTCCTGATAACAATGCGAAGCATGTAGCGCTCCCCGCATGCGTTTCTCGGTAAAGATTGCGGTTGCACAAGCTGCTGTGCTGCCGTGCAACGGCAGCGTATGAAGTGTTTCACATATAAAAAAGTTTTGGTACAGCTCATTTACTTTTCTTTCGTCAATCATTTGGTATAGACCCTTCTGCTGTTTACAAACATGAACTGCCACTTGCGCACCAAGCGACTTCCGGTCGCATCGTCTTTGCAAGCCTGTTGAGCTTGCTCACGTCACCAGTGCTAGAAAGCATAAATGCTACACTGACAACAAAGTTGGAGATTTAACGAGGGCCTTCGGCTGTACAATATTACGTCTTGGTGGAGGCAAGTGCGTTTACAAGAATACTAGAAACATTTTAACAGATCTCGCACTCCTTTCTTCTTTTGGCGTTCACCTGGAGAAGTGGTGGTTAAACTTTTCCTCTACATTTCAAGCAGTGGTGTTAAGGTGACCTTTTTTCATTATTCTAATAAACCGGAAGTTCTTTGGGACTTCAAAGGTTGGAGCACCACCTGGTGGCGTTTGCCATAAAAAGGGTCTTGAGTGCAGTGGGCATCGTTGCAGGTGATACCACAGCTTCGCTGTCCAACCACCTTCACAGCGTGAATTGGAGCCCCAACTTGTTTAATGAAATTTCCCAACCCCAAAATTTTGTATGTCTGTCCGTCCTAGCATTTGGATGCATGGGTGCTTTTCTTTTATTATATAGTTCAGTATCATCTGACCATGAAACAATTTAAATTACGTAAGCTTTACTGTCATGCTTTATGAACCCCTCTCTCAGCAGTGGTCTTGATTTGTCGAAACCTCTTAGTATTTTATATCAGTTCTTTTTGCAAGTGGACTAAACTTAGCGAATGGTAGGCACATTAAAAAAACTTAACAATTCGTCAAATTTTTTTTATGGTAGTTTTATTAAAGTGCAGAGGTGGCAGAAGCTCTTAAAACCACACTGACCAGCCAAAGCATTATGACCACCCACCTAATTCTTTGTTGATCCATCTTTGGCACGTAAAAGTGTTAGTACAACCCTTCTTGGCGTGGATTCTATAAGTCCTTGATAAGTGGCCTGAGGAAGATTGTACCAGTTTTGCAAGTACAGGTCGCGCAATTCCTGTAGATTACTAGGAAGTGGTTTGTGATCTCTGAGCCGGTGCCCTATTACATCCCAGATGTGCTCAATGGTATCGATGTCTGGCGAGTTAGGTCGACAAAAAATAAACTGGAATTCATCATTGGGCTCTTCAAACCGCTTTAGCACTGTTCTGGCCTTAGCACGTCGATTGTTGTCCTGTTGGAAGATTCCAGTTCTAGGGGGCAAGACAGACGCCATGAAGGAGTGGAACTGGTCAGCGGTGATGTTGGCATAGTAGACAGCTTTCATGGTGTGCTCTACAATAACTGCTGGTCCCAGGGATGCCCACGAGAATGCCTCCCAAAGATTAATACTGCCACCACTGGCCACCATTCGTGTCGGCAGATGGTACTAGACGCAGATGGCGTGTCAGCTAGGCGTGCTCATTCCCACAAGGGGTCTCGTATATGTACAGTGTCCCAATTTTTTAATAATATCAAGCGAGCGTTGACCGCCGGGACGGCCAGCGCTGTGCCACGGAGAAATGCGGCATCACGGGAGGGATTAGGCGCGTGCGCACAAAGCTCTTTTCGTTGCGAGCGTCATCTGCTAGGCTATTCCGTTGACCGCGCAGAGCCCCTGTTCATTATCTGCTGGCACAGCTAACCGCCTTTAAAGGAGCTGTGCAACAGTTATAGTGATTTGCTTAAATAATTTGGGAGTTGGTGTCTCGACTTTTCTGAGTAAAGAACAAAAAACCGCTTTTGCCTGCATGTCCTAGTTTTTATTTTAAAAATGGACAAAGATTGAGGTTTTCGGCGCCTCTCAACTCCTTCACTAACTTCCGAGTCACGTGTGCTGTGACGTCAATGGGGAAGGCGCGGGTTCCGGTGAAGCTCTCTCTTTAGAGCCATCAGCAAGCAGCGAGAACTCACCCGCTCGCGACCGCGTGACCACGTGCTGGCGGGCGCAGCCGAACAATATGGTGAAAGGAGGAAAGTCTCATCCGGGTCCGGCCATACCTGTCCGGCCCTGTCCCCCCTCCCCCTCCGGCTTCTGGCGGCTGTTCCGCTGCTGACGGTTTTGTGGACCTAGGATAGATGGCGTCACTGAAACTTCGTATAATAAAAGTTTTGTCGATGATACCAGGTTTTTGACGCATTTATATTTATGTTGGAACGACAAGATTTATAGAAAAGTTACCTTTTATCGAGCAGGTATTCGCACAACTTGCTATCTTTCTACAAGATTCCCCATTGACGTCATGCCTTCTGTTTCTCATGGCCTCCGCTCGCGGCTGCAGGTCGAGGAATATTCTAATTTTTGCTTCGCGATTACGCGGCGGAATCGCAACATTTCGAAAGAAGGAGGTGTGTTTTCTGTCCTTTGTGACAAGGTGAACAATGTCAAAAGTAGAAAACGTCAATTCTTTCAACGTTAAAATCGTTGCACAGCTCCTTTAAGCAAAGATCTGAACAGCGCTTGCTTTTATTTTCTCTTTTTTTTCGATACTGCTCAGGCGTGGCATAAACCATGCGTCATCTTGTGTTTAATTTTTTTTTTTTTATTTCATGTTTGCGTATACTTTTGTGAACACCAACAAAAATGAAAAACACGGTGACGCGACAAACTGAATGCAACGATGCATTACACTATATATCGCAAACAGTGCTACGAGCCATCTAACCAATCCAGTGCTTTCATGTGCAGTTGTACCCAACAGGAAGGCCACGTGACACACTTTTAGTGACGGACTGGCCAAGATGGCTCGTAGCGTGGGCTGCAGTACGACGCAAAGTAAAACGAAGCATAGACAGGGTTTTTGCTTAATGTTTTGTATTATCAACTGTGTTGTTGCTGTCGTCACCTAGCCTATGTAGCCGGGTAGACACACTTTTCTTTGACCAGCGGGCGCACGCACATTTTTATGCCTCTTCCTCCTCGAGTGGCCTTAGAAACACGGGTACGTGTTGTGAGAATGTCGATGGGCGGCATGACACAAAGGGATATAGCAACAACAGTCGAGGTTATACAGGCTACCATCAATAGGATTGTGAACGCATTCCAAGAGGAGAGGCGTATCGGCGATGCACTTTGACATTGCAAGCGCCCTGCCCTCCTTTGCAACGGAGCAGGGGCTGTGTGCGATCACCGGAATAGCCTAGCAGACGACGCTCCCACCAGAAAGGGCTTTGTGCGCACGCACTTAATCTCTCCCGTTTCGCTGCACGCCTCCATGGCACGGCGCTGGACGTCCCGGCGGTCAACGCTCTCTTGAAATTATTAAAAAATTGGGCCACTGTACATCAATCTGTTCTTCTGTTTTCCCAGGCTCATCTGTCACCTGAAGCTAAAAAAGGAGGATATAGGGAAGCAACACTTCATTGAAACCGTGAAGCGGGAATCCTCAAGACTAGGTGGGCACATGTTTTGGGCATGATCTGCCGCAGGCACTTCAGGGTGCCTCCAGCATAAAGACCCACCGCTGCAGCTTAAACTTGAGGAGCGGTGGTCAAGTTTGGTGTGAAGCCAACTTTGCACGAGATTTGCCACGCTAAAGCCTGGCCCCTTCTGGGTTTGCTGCAGACAGATTGGAGGCATTTAATGAGTTGATGGGCTCGGGTCTGGCTGTGTTTAAAAGGATGATTTGCATAGTCCCTGCTCTCAAGTAAGTAATTGTAGTGGAGGCTTTTTTGTTGTCTGATTAGCCTATGTGCGAAGTGTTGGTGCAGGTAAGGATTAGGATTCCAGAGGTCTCCCTCTGCTGTATCTATGCTGTTAGATGTCTCAACGGAACCAACATGCCAGCAGAATGAACTTGCAGAGGTTAACGTTACTGGCGAATCTGAGCAACCACTATGGTGCATTCCAAACTTCCACAGCAGTGGAGTATAGTCGCAGCAGGATTTGGAAGCTGCAAACAGCTTCTCAAAGTGCCATCCCTTTCCCTCAGAAGTGTTATCTGGTACTTGTGAGAGGCTTTCGAGAAGGAGGAAGCACAGTAAGAACGTAAAGAAAATGGGATGCTTGGATTTATTTTGCATGCTACTTTTGCCAATATATCTTTGTATGATTTCATGTGTGTTGATATCTTTGCTCAAAATATTTTGGATTAGAACGAAAACAAAAAACAGGGTGCCGTCTCATCATTGGAACCTAAGTTCAGTCACTGAATGTGCTCCCTTTGAACAGTTGAGTATTCCCCAGAAATGAAACCTTTTGCAACGGTACTGAGTGCTGACTCATTTCTCCCATCTAACTAATAAAGCAGTCTTTTTTTTCAGTGCCCATATGATAGGCTCCAGTTTTCTAGCGGCCACAACCATACAATTGAGGACTCATTTCTTGTACATTCTGTATCAAAGTTTGCGCACTAAGTTCTAAACTAGGATAACCTTCTAAGAAATCACGTTGGTGACATCAATGTGTCGACACCGAACATGTGAAGTACTGCCCGTAATAGTTGACAGCAGCGAGCCCAGACACACCAGTGCCGAGTGCAGGCCACTAGGTGCCCACACCCTAAATAAAATCTCATTTTTTAATCCCTTTAAAGGGTATTCATACGAAGGAGAACTCTGCAGACAAATGTCATGATGTCAACAGCCTGCGAAACTCCACCGCAGCTCTAGCAATCACACGGACGGCGGGGGGTGGTGGGGAGCCATGAAGGATATCAGTGTTACCAGACAAATTTAGCAGTCACTTTCTCGACTGCAATGTGGCTGTATGTCGTTATGGCAGCAGTGCTGCTAGAAACGGACGGCGACGACATTCTACTTGCTAAAAGAAGGTGCTGGGTGAAAGGTTGGATGCAGAACAAAGAACTTGAGATGCAGAACCAGTCATACGAAGAGCTTCTTGAAAGCAACATCGCCGAGTATCGAAAACTCCTTCTGGTGCCCCATGACGTCTTCGTCGAACTAGTGGCCCGCGTCCGTCGGCGAATGCAAGAAGCAGGCAACAAACATGAGCCGTCCTGTGAGGTTCTGATAGTGTTTTTAATGTCAGCAGCCGCAGAGCGCATATATGCATTAAACAAAGATGTCACTCACCCAATGTGTACGGCGCTAATTGCGAATACCGCGCAATCATTTATTTAGCAATTTTTTTCCATATCGACGCCTTGATGTTTTTCTTCGAGTGGAGATCTCTGGTTGTGACCTACAACGCCGGGAACTGCGCATCGAGGGAAATGAAAAAGAATGGGGAGTCGTCACTTAACTTTGCCTATTCACGTGGGATTACAACAACAGTAATGGCGCAGACGATTCCCTCCAAAAAGTTGAAAAGAGCGCGAAGGCCTCCGTGACCAGTTCGCTTTTCGCTAAAAGTAGCGAAAATCGAACTACTCCGCCGCCCACCTACGGAGCGTTCGTGCTGACAGAACGAACCCTCCGCGTATCCGCAAAGGAGGAGGAAGACGGCGCCGCGAGGCGTTCAGAAGGGAGGACGTATGTCTCACGGGATGCATGCTCCGCGGAGGAAAGTGGCGGATTTCTCCTTCATGTGAATACTCCTTCAGGAGTGAACTGGGAGGTCCAAAGACGAGCCAACTTCACATTGGCTGCAGTGACTCACCAGCAGAATAACAGCCCTACTAGAAAACAAAGGTCGGAAGACACCTAAGCACTTCTTATGAGTTGTGAATGTGAAAGCATGAATGTCCGACGATGTGGATGCTAGAGGCGGCGCCATGTTGGTCGGCGGCGAGACGAGCAGAAGCCTCCAAGCACGTGCCAACGTGTCCGTTTTAACAGGCGCGAAGTCCGTAGTGGCATGGGATTGCGGCGGTTAGTTTTATCGGCGCGCTGGCAGCACGGACATGCAGCGCCATATCTGGCGGCGGTCAACAACCGCCGCCAGCGGTTGTTGAAACTGACGCGCGCAGCGGCCAATGGGACCTTTGGGATCAGGAAAACTAGGTGCCGTTTTCGCGTTTCAAACTGGTGATGTCGGCTCGCTCCATGGGACAGTTAATGCTTTCGCATTAAAAGGAGAATCAAAAAGGTCACAGTTTCAGGAGTTTACTACTTGGTCACTGTTGACGCTGTGGTATTTCAAAAGCCGCGTTTACATGAATGCGACTTAGTCGCATCGATTCCAGTTGTCGCATTCAATGCGGTCATGTAAACGGCATAATGCGCAAAGAAAGCGCATCGCATTCAAGTCGCTAGACAGAGGTGGATCGAGATGGCGAGTGCGCATTCATTTAGCCCATGTAAACGGAGGTCGCATCGCATTTTGGAACGGGGAGGATTATGGGAAGGCGCTCGCTGCGGAAGCGAGTGAACAGCTGAGAACATGGCGGCGGCCAACCTCGTCGGCGGCGCGGAGAGCGGTCCCGTACGGTCGCCCGCAATTTTTTCCCGAGAACAAACGCGAGCTTTTATTGCCATCATAAGTAAGCGGAATATAGCGGAGCTGCTCGGTGAAGGCGGCCCCCGTCCAAGCCTTGCGAAGTACGACTTGCGCGTCCGAAGGGGTCCCAAAGGCTTCGGCGCGAGCACGAACGACACCGAGAGCTCCGAGCACTGTAGAGCACTGCATGGTAGCGCAGAACGAGCAGCTCCTACCTCGGTGCCTTTCCTGGCTGCGCAGGAGCCTTTCGGACTCGGGGACCGGTTGGTCCGTTCGCGATCGGCGAGGTCTGGCGCGGCGAAGCGCGGAGGCTTCCTCAAAGCGTGCGCACACACGTCGCCTCTGGTCCAGAGTGACCCGGCGGCCCGGCCTGGAGCCCTAAACGCTTGGGTTTTGATGTTTCTTCCGTTCGTAACTTCTTCCACAGCACCGAAAATAGCGGGCACGATATTTACGTTCACTGACTGAACGCGTCGAAGGGCGTCCGGGGCGTCCCTCTACGTGCGACGCACCGGAAAACGTGGTGCGGCTGGCGCCGGAACTGCATAACTTCGAGATTTGACACGGCGTGGCGCCACCTTCTAGTGCGCATTCATGTAAACGTTGCCGCGTCGGCTTCGTTCGAAGAACGAGTGGAGTCGATGCGCTGAACTCGCTTTCATGTAAACGAGGCTAATGTGGTGCCACCCAGTCTGATAAAGGTGGAGCAGTCTTCTGATCGTTTTGATGTACCGTAGGTATCCCATAATGCCCTAAGATGTTTTTGTGCAGCGAAGGTAGCTTTTGATCTCTCTTCTAGGTGTGAACCACTTTGTAAACATTCTTGGAGGAAGCGTTGCAACCATGAGCCTGATCGTCGACGCACTTCAGCAGAACGTTGAGTATGACATACGGTCAGGTAAGCTCGATTTGGTTGCTTTGGTGATGTTTGACTCTGTTATAATGAGGACACGGGACATTATGCACATCAAGCGAAAGATCTCGGTTGCTGAGACTAGGCTTGAACCCACTGCAGGCAATAGCCAAGTGGCACCTTGCACTGTTTCCAGCTGCTATATGAATTAATGCCGCAGCAGCTTATGACAAGCAGTGGCTACATCATACATTTTGATATTGGGTTCCTAGGTTCCCCATAGTACCCTCCAATCTTTCCTGAGCTCTTGAATTTCTTCATCAGTTCCTGCCATCGAAGTACAGTACCGTATAAACTGAAATAAAGGTAGAACCGGAATATAGGTCGAGCCTCTAGTTTACAAGTTGCAAAAAGCGAAAAAAAGTTTTTATGGCAAGGAAATGCTACCTTACCTTGGTGACAAAATTGGCTAAGTACACGGAAGGACGAGGAAGCATGGCACATTTATTTAATGGCTTCGCACGCAATAAAACAGGAAGTGCGCGAGCAGTACTACTCAGATTCTTCAAAACCTTTGTTTGACGAGTTTAACAACGCAATTCAAAGGGACGATGCCGTCCCTTTGAATTGCGCCTTCGAGAGCCCGGAGGCACGAGCAAACTCGATGGTTTTCATACAGATGCACTCCAGCGTCGCAAGCAGCAATCTGGCACGCAGATCCCAAATAAAATTTGCCTTCTTTGTTTAGTCCTTCCACGAAATGAAGTTTTCTTCGCCTTGCTGCACGCCGCCAGTTTTTGTTTCTGGCCTCGCCAGTAGCGTACGCTCTTGTCCAATACACCGAACTCTCGCTGCGCTGCAAGATTCTCGTGGATCTCTGCGTAGGCAGCAGCCTTTTTTTTGAAGGCTACAGTGAACTGTCTTCTACTTCCGCTCATTATCACTCCGGAAGCGGCAACGGTTGATGTAACTAAACAAGGAGCACAAGTGAAAGTGAATCGTGACCATCGTGACAAGTGGACGAGTGCCAGGCAGTGCTAGCAAGGAGTGCTAGGCAATTGTAAAGATAAACAAGATGGCGGCTTCAGCCACCCAGTGTTGCGAGATTATTTTTCCGCTAATGACTGTTATATAAGACAAGGGTCGACTTTTTCAGGGCCATTTTCAAAAAGAAATTCGACCTATATTTCGGTTTATACGGCATTCCCACTTAACTATGAGCCAAGCACTCCCTACTATCTGCATTATTGTTTTACAAGGTCAGTAGGAATCCGCGGTGCATTGAAACACCACTGTCGAGACCGGGAGGAATTCCTCGGCTTTCGCTCGACATCAGAAGGTTTGATAACCCCCAGGCTACACCATCTAGCCACCAGCGGAGATAATCCACAGATCCTGGAGTGCATGCGGGAACCATTTTGTAACTGATCAACGTAGTGCAAAGGCAGCACCTATAGTCCGCTGCAACTCAGGAACGAAGGGCGAGGGTAGGACGGGCCGGGGAGGAGGAAGCAGACGGAACGCTAAAGAGAGAAGGAGGTTTCCCCCTCTCTTCTCCAGCGTTCCGTCTGCTTCCTCCTCTCCGACCCGCCCTACCCTTGCCCTTCGTTCTTGAGTTGCAACGGACTATAGATTAGTTGTGAGTGAAGAAAATTCACGAAGCTTGTGCAAACCACAGGCTTTGCGAGCTGTTTTCACTGCCGGTCCGACAAGGCCCCCAGTACCTCCTACTTGTCGCCGGCGCGTCCTAGATCCCACAACAGAAAGTAGTACCCGTTGGCAAAGCCTTTACGGTCGTAACAACCGACAGTCGGTGATAGCAATAAGGGCAGGCACAGTGCGAGCTCTCGCTGTCCAAGCATTGCCCGTCAGCGTCATTTCCCTTTACATTGAACTGTGCCCTGCCTTTCTGTTAACAGAGCAGCACCAGCCTCTGTTCAAGAGTGGTGTCGTGTCCCTCGATGAGATCGAGGTGGGCCAAGAGCTGACGGGCAAAGTGAAGAACTGCACCCAGTTCGGGGCCTTTGTGGACATTGGGGTGGGCAAGGATGGCCTCATCCACTGCAGCCAGATGAATGGACACAGGGTCAACCTTGGGGACCGCGTCACTGTTCTAGTGGTCAACCTGGAGCGCTCCAGGGGACGCATCGGGCTCAGGGTCATTGCCAAGGGCTGATCCGAGCGACCTCTGGAGTAAAAGAAGGTCGTCGGAGGTCGACACCGAAGGACGACCGTGTCCCTTCGATGCAGACTCGTGGCTGCTGTTGCGGCCACGTGTCTATGTTTTTAATAGGGGTGTGGGAATACTGGTTTGAATCGAATAACACCGCGACATTCATAACCTTTACAGTGGAGGGGAAAGCCACGGCAACCGGTCTCTTTAACTGCGTTGAAGCTAGGGATGACGCAGTACCATTCGATTTGAACCTGTATTTGCACACCTCTTGTTTTTAGTCATTTGAAATAAATTGGACACACACTCTACATACCAGAATACATGCTGACGCATTTCTTGTGTTTCGAGTTACCTGAAGCGAATGTGGAAACGCACTCTGAAATGTCACCTCTCTGTTTTCATGCATTTCTGAATGGGAAATACTGTAGTGATGGGTAGAATGTGGTGATCTGTTAAGTGTCCTTTCAACAATCTTCAATGTTTTCTTTGATGATATAATGTTTTTAACATCTTGTTTTTTTTATTAGTATGTACTTGAAGCATAAGATGGTGCTCTGTCGAGTTAGTACTTTGTCAATTTATGCATATCAATGTACATTGATTATTGGACAATGAAATTTGCTTTTAAAGTGTATCTGCACTCCGACTGAGGCTTCTTGCAGAGAAGGCGCCGTTGTGTGTAACTGAGATTTCGGTTGCATGTGCTAAGACCACCCTGCAAAATTAATCCCCAGTCTTTTGTTGGGAGATGCCAGATAGATGCTTTTTGGCACATATTTAAAACCCCCAAATTCTATTTGAAATTACCTAGCTAGTTTATAAATATGCTTGCAGACAAATTTCTAGTTATGGGTCTAGTATTTTCTGGGGTGGTGAGGGATAGAAAAGGGAGCAAATAGATTTTTAATGTGGAAGTAATCAGCATATTTTGTTTAGGCCCTCATTGTTGCTCCAAACATAAAATAAAAAATGTGGTGTCAATTGTTTAAATTGTTTTGGTAAAATTCAACGTCATCCTGTTTTTTTGTTGTTTTTTTTTGTGGCTGCACATTAGGTTTTTTTTTAGAAATGTATGTTACTATCCATGAATATCAAATTTTAAGGCGTAAGTTCTTGTTTAGATTCAGTCTTGAAAGCTTCAAAAAAGACACCCTCAAGGCTCGGTCTCCCATGGTAATAGCAGGTTACAGCCTATAGCGGTTGGGTGACGAAGCCCAGCCAACTTTTTGACACTAGGCTGGAGTCCAGGCTATGGAAGAGAAAAAGGCATACTTGCGTACCGATAACTTCAGATCACTTTTCTGTAAAAGTCTTGCCACGTCTACGAGGCATTTTCTTTACTTATGCACATACGTGTGTCAAGCGCTTTATGGAAGGTGCTTTTCAATGTTTGTTTTTATGTTTCCTTAAAAAAAAAGTATGAACCTCACGTTCAGTGTGATCGCAATTAGATTGCGCCCTCAAGGTGGCCGTGTGTGTGTGTGCTTACTGGATGAGTTCATGTTCCGTTTTTTCCGACACCGAAGCTCTTTTATGAGTGATGAGTTTACCTGGTGTTTCAGCTGTGATCCTGAATTGCTTAGTGACTTGTTTTCATTGTGCATACCATGTAGTGTATCTTGCGGTCATGCTCTCATCACTTATCACTTTGGCTATGTGTGCGAATATGGAGTTCGGCAAATTTTAAGACATCGAACAGAAGTGCTGACCAGCAACTGTGTCTACATGTTGCTAATGAAAACTGTTCCTTTTTTGCAGGGGGTCTTTAGGGAAGCTTTTCTCTTAAGTTATTACATTTCAAAGTGACTTCTCCGATGAGCTTATGGCTCCTCTATCTACGACATGTGCAGTGTCAAGCAACAGATGTACAAAGAATGGTTACTAGGCACTGGGCCTGTATTTTTCTTTGAATAAGTGTAGCCAGTGTGTAGCCTGTGCCTCATATATTATACCAATGCTACAGAGGTTCTTCCCTTTCATTTATTGTTTCAGTTACAATCTTAATCTTGTTTGGTTCCTGCATATTTGTTCACCTTCAATGGTCCTTGCAAAAAAGAAAAATTGGAGATGAATAAAGTTACTTTATTGCACATTCCGTATTTGCGTGTGTATGTCTTGTGCATATGTTTATGTTCCTTAACTTTTTCTAATGGTAACTGGTGCTATATACTGATATTGCCAGAAGAAAGCGGTGGGCCTACCAAGTAAGTGGGAACTCTGGTAACAGCACTGATGCTATGGTTCCTGGAACGCGTCTCCGACTGGTGTGTTTACCGCGTCCAAAAAAGTGGTCCCTCGATTTCCACCTGGTGACGTCACAGAAGTGTAATGCTGTACCCAGTCGCGATCCTGGCGGTGTCCCAGCAGTGGTGGTGGATGTGGCAGACGCCAAGTTTCGTCAGCCAGGAGTGTGGACGCCGCGACGGCAGCGGCACTCGCGTTCGCTCGTGCTTTTTGCCAGCATTTCTACGACCAACCGTCAGGATCGCGACATGCGACAGTATGACACTCGGGCTTTTGCGGCGTCTTTTGTTGCCTCTCGGGGACCCCTTTTGATGTATGGGTGGGATAGGACTCTAAACACCAGTGGGAAACGCGTTCCAGGGACCATACTGATGCGAGTATCCAACATTTTTCCAAACTGCACCAAAGTGCTCACCATGCTCTCTTCTACTTTTGTCGCCACTTTTTCCATTATGGCCCTTCCTGCTTGGGCCATTATTTGGTATGCAGTATGTAATAAATAAATGTGCTCGCTTGAAAATTTGTAACTAGTAAAAGAAGCAGTATTTACTCTCAGGGACAGTTGCTTGCATCCATTCTCTCGTTAATTAATCAAGGACACCATTATGCGGTGTCTCAAGTGACAGCGATGGAAGTGTTGCGCTAATTGCGCCATGAACAATAGTCTGCTACATCTTGAGCCAAAATTCCATTTTTCTAATTGCGCTACACCGGCGCCAAGATGGGCTTAGCCCTTTAAAGGGCAACTCTGCTTCATTTTTGGTATTTAGAAAACTATGCAACCCTCTTCAGTATCATATAGGAAGACCACGTGTCAAATATTACGATCTAGTTCCGTCTATATATTTAATAAACTGGCCAGCAAACTTTCAAATGAGCCAAGTCTCCGAAATCTGCCAACTCTAGCGTGCGACGTGAGGCGCAATCATCAGCGTGGTCAATGCCACGGAGTTGGAGCGGCCAACATTGAGCCACTACGTCAGAGTCATGCCTACGTCATTCTCGCGTTTTGTTTGTTTTTACTACTCAGAGCGAAATTGAACGTTGACGTCATGAGTTTCTGCTCCCGGTGTTGGCTCTTTGCGCTGCCCTGCGCGCTTATCGGTCTGTCTAGGCTAGATCGCACTTGTTCCCCATGTACGGTTTCTCTGCTCCCCCTCTCCTCCTTCGTCTTCTCCCCTTCCCCCTTTGCCTCGGGCCATCACCGTTCACGCCATGCGAAGCGACGTGCCCGCATCACGTGTCCTGTACCTCGCCCCCACGAGCCTCACGAGACCACGTGGTTCGATGTGACGTGGCCATGACTCTGACGACACGAGACCAATGTTGCCTGACGCAACCAAAGTTTCGGTTTCGGTATCAGCTGATGTTTAAATTAAAATTACACAAAAAATATTCCACATTTCGCGAATAGAACTGTTTAGTAGTGCTTTGTGAAAAATCACATGTAAGCCTAAATTTTTCGGAATTGAGCGGAGTTGCCCTTTAGGTGCCTTGGACGAGCTGATCTCGTCGGCCGCTTTTTGGCTAAAAATGCCATGGACAAGCTCAGCTCGTCCAGTGGTTTTTTTTTCGGTAGCCCTCAATTCCACGGACGAGCTAGGCTCGTCCGAGTAGTTTGCGGCGCTGATCATAGACGGCAGCATTCGTTTTAGTTGGCGCATATCTTTTTTTTTTTTTTTTTTTCGCCGCCGCTGATTTTTGCATAATAAACTTTTGAAAGTTTATCTGTATTACTAGAGGAATAAAACTTCTAAATACAATAAATATGGCACTTTTAGGCTACTTTCAGGAAAAAAAAAAGTCACTTAAGGGGTTAAAGCAAAACAAAAAAAAACTATTTATTGGTCGGTCCTAATATTTGGAGAAGTAAAAAGAAAAAAAAAGGTACAAATATGGTGTGTTCAACAAAAAACAAAAAGCGCAAATGACAAGGACAAGTAGAACAAAACGGGATAAGCGCTTGTCCTGTATATGTTTACCGTTTGTCCTTTGCCCTTCTTTGTAGCGTGAGCTACAGGCCGAGGTTGAGCAGTTTCGCGTGGCTCCTGGAGAGCCGTGCTGCGCATGCGCGAGGAGCAGTGACGTCACACGGCGCACAGCTGGCGCAAAAAAAAAAGTCAAATTTGGGAGTTTTACGTGCAAAACAACGACGGGCCTCTGGCACGCCCCAGCAGAGGACTGAGGATTAATCTGGACCACCTGGGGATCTTTTGACGTGCAACCGAAAGCTCGGTTACACGGCGCCTCCTCTGCAATTGGGCAGGAGATCGAACTATAGGGGGCGCTCTGACCCGTTTTTTGTCCCCATACTCGGTGTTTACTCAACACAAGGCCTGTGCACATGCCCGGAGACCTTATGGGTATGTCCATGTCATCTTCTACAGGGTGAAACAAGGAGACGGCAGGCTCTTTAAATCGACCGGAAAATTCGGTTTCTTAACCTATCGCGCTACGACTTTGTGCAGCGTTGCCCACAGATGGTGCATTTTTTTTTTGTAAAATTTGCAAAGAGCGAACTTACCTGAGTAAAAAGTAAAGAAAGAAAAAGGCTTAGCTCCTATGGAAACTCAGCGACGCCACCGGTCTGCAAACAACACGGCGCCGTTTCGCACCGGAGACAAGAGAGGGCGCAACGAACGCCGCCAACGGCTCTGCGCCAACGAACGAGCATACGGGCGCCGAGAGCCGGCCTCTTTAGCAGACGAACTTTTCGACTCAAAAGCGGCGCGCGTTCCGCAGGCGGCGACAGTTGCAGAAACAAAAGCAGGCGCGGTAACAACAAGGAACTGCAGTTCCTTGTCTGCTAAAAGCGCCGGCTCTCGGCGTCGTCTGCTCGTTCGTTGGCGGCAGTTGGCGTCGCGACCGCTTGCGCCATCTCTTGTCTTCCGTGCGAAACGGCGCCGTGTTGTTTGAAGACCGGTGGCGTCGCTGCGTTTCCATAGGAGCTAAGCCTTTTTCTTTCTTTACTTTTTCCTCAGGTAAGTTCGTTCTTTGCTAATTTTACAAAAAAAAAAAAAAAATGCACCATCTGTGGGCAACGCTGCACAAAGTCGTAGCGCGATAGGTTAAGAAACCGAATTTTCCGGTCGATTTAAAGAGCCTGGCGTCTCCTTGTTTCACCCGGTACAATAGAGCGCGGGGCACAGTTTAATGTAAAAAATACTAACAATCGACCAAGCGACGTTAAGTGCCGGATCTATCCTCAGAGAATGCGAGCTTGGCCCACTTCGGCTTTTGTGCTGAGCTGGGACCGTGCATGCTGCATTGTTCATGGAGGCCGGAGTGGAAACAAAAGAGCCCCTCCTCCCCCTCACCGGAGAACGCGAACTCCAGCCGAACGCTGATGCCGCGTTCGGTTGTGGCGGCCGAGCGCTGAGTCATTGTATTTGTTGTCCCCATCCGTGTAGTTCTAAAGTTAACCGCTTGGGGCGTCACGGTCGCTCCTCCTCCCCAATAAGCCACGGTCAGATAACGGGCACCTCGGCCGGGATTCGAACCCGCCACATGGGGATCCGTAGGCCAGCGCTCTTGCCTCGGAGCCACTGAGGCAGCTGCACAGCTGGCGCGCCGGAGCCGCCGCCGCCGCGCGCGCCTCGGCGGTCTGCGCATTCCAGAGGAGTGACGTCATAGCCGCGGCAGACGCACTGGCGCCGCCGCGTGCCATGCTTTTGCGCCTAGCACCGTTGCGCAGTAGCCAAGTCTGACGCTGCACTGGAGCCACTTGATAGTGCCTCTCATTTTGTGCGCATGCGCAGAGGTATCAGTGGGGGTATACATATAGCGGGGCGTTTGCCAGTGTGGTATAGCCATGGAGAAGGAGAGCGAAATTGCTGCTCAGCGGCGCAGAAGAGCGGAGAAGCTTAACTCATCGGATCCCGAAGTAGTCACATAATGCGCATACCGTGTGTGTGTCATTGAAGCAGCAGTAAGCATGATAATCAAGCTAATCCTAGACAACCAGGATCCCAAATTAGAAGTGCCTTTCGATTTCACCAGCCGTTTTAAGAACGCAAGAAACATTAAGAGCTCATCTTCGTCACAAATCTCGTACATATAAGCATCAGCTCACAAATATTGTAACAGAGAGACCATCATCTGGCTTTGCACAAGTTATCACACTCTTGGAGGATTACATCCCCACTTCTTTTGAAGCTGCGGTAGTTCCATGCTATCCACCATGGAGGTACCCTCACTTAGAAATCAGAACGAGTATTCCGGGAATCGCTTCGAAGAAAACAATGCCCGCCCCCGTGATTACGCAGACAGTGCTGGAATACATAAACCGAACTTATGCCTCATTTAGACATGTCTTCACCGACGGGTCTACAATGTCAGCATCATCAACCCTGGGAGCCTTTATTCCGTCTCTGGACGCATGCATACAAGCAAGGTTGAGCCACGTTACGTCGTCAACTGCGTCGGAACTCGCAGCAATTCGAGCAGCTGTTGCACACGTGGGAGCCGAGAGTCCTAGTTTTTGGGCTTTCTTTGTGGACTCTATCTGCTCTACAGACCCTCTCTACGATGAAGAAATGTAGCCCGAACTTGCAACTTGCACATTATATTCTGGAAGCAGCTCGCCAGGCTTCATGCAAAGGGCACCAGTTTATTATACAGTGGATTCCTGGTCACTCTGGTATACCCGGAAATGTTATCGCTGACAGAGCCGCTCGAAACGCTCATGAGAGTGCTATTACTGTGTCGATTCCGTTATCTAGGTCAGATGCAAATAACTTGATTAGTGATATTGGCCAAGAAATAGCATCTTCTCTTTGGAGAAATCCTCGATATCATTATTCCTATCTTTACAATATCGATCCCAAACTTAAATTTCGGGCACCACGAGGACTACCAAGGGCAGCCGAGACGGTCCTACATCGCTTGAGACTGAGTGTGGCATACACCAACAGCTACCTTCATAAAATCAGAAGAGCTGAGTCGTCTGAATGTGCTTCGTGCGGAGTCACACATAACATCGAACATGTATTGTGTGAATGCAAGGACTACAGCCGTGAAAGGGAGCTTATGAAGACAAACCTGAGGCTTCAAAATGAACAAGACGTAAGCACTCGTACTCTGCTTGGTCCATGGATCTCTGCTGCTGAGGGGTATAAAGCTACGAAAGCTCTGCTGAAATTTATAACAGCTACTCGCTTACAGATGAAACTGTAGGGGTGTAGATGAACAGCAATGGCTAATGACAATTTCCAGTGAAACATTTTCGTTAATTTTTTTTTTTAATACTTTGGTTTTGTGTGTTTTCTCCCTCTATCTTTTCCTGTTTACCTTTCTCTCTTCTATTTTTATGATTTTCGCTTCCGTTCATTTCACAATGTAGCAAACCGGCACCAGGCGCTGGTTGACATCATTGTTTAATAAATGCCTACCTCTCTCTCTAGACAACCAGGAAAGCTAAGAATAACCAGCTGAGCCTAAGCTCACACTACGTATATCCTGGCATAGCCGAGCTAGGCCACTGCAATTTTTTTTTTTCGTGATGTGTAGCCAACTAACCCAACGGTTTATTATGTTGTATTTCACAGCATCTTTACTCACCGTAGATTGTTTCATCTTAAGTTAGAGCATAGTCGAAGGCTCAAACAGATGCAGCCACGAACACACATTAAAAGCGCCATTCACGGGACATTCGCTGCACTTGTTTGGTCTAGCCGATGAAAGAACACGTACAGGGGGATGACGAATGCCATGATGTCGCGCCTTCATGCTGTTTGATTGGTCCTATGGGCTCGAAGCCTCGAATGTAGCATCGAAACGAAGTTTAGAAATTGCTCGTCAACTGCGCTGGTTGGTTGTGCTGGCGGATTGATCGCCGACATCGTCTGAATTTCCAGACGATGTCGGCGATGTCGGGAACTAAAAGTCGCGATAGAACTTCGCAAAAGAGTAGGATTGCGACTACTGTGATAAGAAAGAACTTGTATTCCTGATGAGATGACTCGACTATCACATCTGCCACGTGCCTTCGTGTCGTGACTGCAGAGTGCCGTGGCATTTGCGCCGCTGGCGTCAACAACATTCACCGCCTCTCACTCGCAAGTCCTCCTCTCCCCTTGTTTTCCTCCTTTCCATCGACGGCAATCCTCCTCGCCCTCCGTCCGCGCCACGCCTCCCGCCGCCATGTCTGAGCGGGGCCCACAAGGCGCGCGGCGGCGCGCGCCTGTGTGCCGGGCGCGACCGGGTGCCGGGCCGTACATGTTATTGCATACAATCGGACTAGAGATTTATTTTTTTTTTTTTTCAGATATGAAGACAGTGCTGTTCTTTAACGTGAAGAAACTCGCGTTTGTGCACCTTTATTGAACTTATAAAGCACGGGAAGACGTCTCTATCGGCAAATATAATAGCTCGAGCAGAGTTGGAATCGCTCGGGCGTGAAGACAAGATTTGTCCAATTCCGCTGAACTCAAACGATTAAAAAAACAAAAAAAAAAAAAAAAAAAAAACAATGTAGTTGAGTCTTTTGGAACATCGGCATGCACTGCGAAAATATATTTCGTTTACCCGTTTATTGCAGCGAAATTGCTGAGAGCAGGCACACGACAGAATGCACCTCTCCCTGCGTTTAAATAGAGTTTTGTGGGCAAGGACTGCGTTGCTAGCGGGAACTCGTGCCGTCACTTTGAGCATGAATTGGGCACGCGCCCGCAAGGCTCGAAATCCTTAGCGTACGCTCTACTAAAACTTTGTAGTATCTTGAACGAACTGCATTTCGAGATTCGGCATCGCTCGAGTTAGGCAAATAAATGACACCAAACAGGACTTTCCGGTAACGTTTAGCATCACCGATCGTTTGGTCAATCCAGCAGCTTGGTTTACTTCATAAACATTTTATAAGCGTCGAATACTACCTGCAACTGTGCACATGCGCGCGGAGGAATATGCGACGTCTGCTATTTACGGGCCTCGTACATAAAACTACCCGTCAAATAATGAAATACACTCACTTGTATCCCCTTCGTTAAAATGAAAAATTGCGCGTGCTCGGTTGCCTTGCCAGCAGGTTTCTCATTTATCACATATATTAGTCAGGGTGCCTTCATGTGCGCTTTGCTTGGGGTGATGCCATCTGGCCATTTTGTTTCGAACGTTTATTTTTATTTATTTTTTTTTTTTCTGAAGCGCGTGTCCCTGCACGCGCTCGTGGCGCTGACTGCACTACAGCGACATTTTGTTTCCTGCGATTTCTTTGTATTTTCCCTGTGAGCGCGTGCTGTCGGCATCGGGTACTACAAACGATGGCATCACCCTAAACAGAAGGACATCGAGGCACTCTAATATTAGTGTTTTGACGTTCTCACGCGCAAGGTACACCCTTGAGTTCACTCTCGAAGCGTATAAGCTTTGCCGCACACCCGCGGGCGTACCTTACTGCGTGAGTTACAAAACGAGGACAGAGAGATCCTTCAGCAAAGCCTTCTAAATACAAGAGCAAGTTTTTTTTTTTATTGTCAATAATTGATATTTTATTAATCACGACAGACAAACCACGAACAAAGATGAAGACAAGAAAATATTTATTGCTACAAGGCAAAATATTGCACATTCGGAAGAGGCTCGGTGTGAACAAATGGAAGGATCTGCATATGGCTTCAGTTTCTTGAGGCCACTCTTTGCCAAGATCACTGGCACAAACTGATCGTTCTTGAAGTCATCCTGAAAAATAAATGCAGCATCGCATATTTCTACAGGGTGAAACAAGGAGACGCCAGGCTCTTTAAATCGACCGGAAAATTCGGTTTTTTAACCTATCGCGCTACGACTTTGTGCAGCGTTGCCCACAGATGGTGCATTTTTTTTTTGTAAAATTTTTGTTCTCGACTTACGAATTTTAAGAGGCCGGGGCGGAAAGCTGTGTTTATCATATCCGTCGGGGGTCGGATGTTTCGCTCGATCTCCCGCCGTGGAGTTTCAGTTCACATTATATTAAATTTTTTCAAGCACTCTGTGCGCACAGCTAAAAGGCTCTAATACCATGAAATAATTTCAGGTGTTTTGCTTTTTTTTTCTGTAAAAATGTCAAACACGCCCCTCGGTCAATGGTTGACGAACTTTGACAATTAAATACTGGCGATCTACTTGGGTTACATCAATATATTTTATGTCTATGGAGAGCCCAAAACACGCTCTTTATATATATTATAAAATGACTCAGCTGTATAAAATATCCTTTGCGGGACGTTTACGTTAATGTTATGCGAAAACAAAAAAGTACCAATTTTGAAATCGATTTTCTCAAAAAAACATTTTTTTTTATTTTTTTCATTTTTTGTTAAGATGTAGATATGATAGTTGTCTACTAGAAAAGCAAGTCAAGAAAGTGTGTATTTTGTTTGTACGTTCTATATTTAAGCATCAATATCGTACAAAAACGTGTTTTTACGGCTCGAAACAGACTTTCGAATTGCGCGTCTTCACAAACTTGGAAATATTTTTGCCTTTTTTCAACGTTCCCACATAAAAATGAAATACAGTAGTTCCACCGTGTTATATTTATTGATCATTTAAATTTTATTATAGGCGGCAAGCTACATTGGAGGAGTTCAAAAGAGAAAGCAGCACTTTTTAACAGACCAGCAGGTGTCGAAAATTTCTAATCTGTAGAAATCGGCAGACGTCGTATTGATTCGGGGCCCTCATAGGCCTATATGAACGTCCCGCCCCTTTGGAACCGGCAGATGACCACGACCTTTCGCGCTCGTTGTGTTAGATAGGACGGCCCGTGACAGTAAAGCGGTAGGTACGAATGTGTCGTTTACGCGGCGAACAGTGACGGCCACGCAGGAGGAGTCAGTCAGTCGGAGTATTGCAGAAGGGAAAGCAAAGGAACCGTTGCCTGGAAGGATGAGGACACCACGGCCTTACAATGTCGACGGTCAACAGCAGTTCTGCCGGCCAGAAACCGGCGGCGCGGCACATGAATACCGCCGACGCACACACGAAGATGGGCCGGTTCCGTTAGGGATGTGGGCAAATTTTGAAACCAGCCACCCGTGCACGCGTGAAACGATACCGCGTTTTTGCCCAAGCTTCGAGCGCCCTATCCTTGAAACGGCCGTGCTCTATCTCTCTCCGCGGGGATCCGATAGTACCGAAGGGTTTTCTCTTTTGGAAACAGCAAAGCCCGGAGACTAGTTGGGTCGAACTTCGAAGTCAGCCTCCTTGCCAACTATAACCGTTTGTGAAGAGTGGTCTTCTCCCGAGATGAAAAGTTAGCGACGGCTGAGGTGTTCTTTTGAAAAAGGGAAGGGGAAAGAGAAAGTTTGAGTAACTACAGTAACAGTAACTCGAGGCATGTTACGTCTCGGTTACTTTCTCGCGCCATCGCTGCTCGAATCTATTCTTCACTTTGTTCCGCACAGCCACTGTTCCGCACAGCCGTCGTGGCTGTGCGGAACAGAGTGAAGAACAGATTCGAGCATCATCTGGACGCCGTCATCCTGCCAGGCTTCAGTGTCGTGGGACAAGACTCGGCGTCGGTCAGTTGACTTTTTGTTTTATTTCGTGTGTGTTTCTTCGCCCTTTGAACTTTGTTTCTCGAGTGCGGTTCTGCTTAACGTTTCTTTTTTTGTTTTGTTTTTTTACTAATTGTTTTTTAGCATTGTTTAGTTGTTGGGTTTATTTTGTCACGGCGTAGCGTCCTGACGGTGCTGCAGAGAGCGTGTTCGCACGCATTTGGTTGCGTCCCGTTTAGGGAATGCCCGGAGGAGTTGGTTTTTTTTTTTTGCCGTGTGCGACTAAATTTTTCCGTCTTGATTAATTTTCTTTTTTTTTTTTTTGCCTTTACGTGTCGTCGACTTCTTTGTCTGACTCTCCACCAGGTGTGGACCTATCGCCTTGCCACCGCTCGAACCTAAATCTTTTATTTTTTAACGCAATTTTCGTTAAGATCGGAGAATTGGGTAATTTTATTCCTATTTATTTATTTTTATTCCCTACCCCTCTCCGTGACAATCTCTCCGTGTGTTTGGGAACGTTTCTGTGTCATCACTTTTGTGTATTACGCAGTCATGGGCACGTTACCAGTAAAAAGTAACAGTGTTACAGTTACAATTACCTAGAGAGAAAAAGTAACTCTGTTACAGTTACAGTTACCGGTTTCAAAAAGTAACGTGTTACAGTTACAGTTACTGCAAAAACAGTAACGCCGTTACTTTCTCGTTACATTTTTTTTATGCGTCATTCGCCGTTTCAGCATTTTGATGTGCATAATTTATATGCAATAATTGTTATAACTTAGAATCAACCGTTTTTCAAAATTGTCATCGGCCCGCGTCAGTGAACGTTTTGGTTAATTTTTCACTCTGAAACGGATGAGGACAGAGATGGTCACATAATTAGATTCTGGTATTTACTCGGAAGCAGGCCTAAACGTAGAATGTCAAGCAGCTTCCAAAGAATATAGGCGGAAAGGGGACAATTAGCTTCAGGTGCTTTACGAGTGTGCGACGACCACCGCGGCGTCTATGTCCGAAACGCCAACTATGGAAGTCGTGTTCACTAGAGCGGCTTCGAAGAGAAATAATAAATTAAACAAGCGCCGGCTTTCTGCCCAATTTGGGGACGGCTTTCTTGAAATCTATTAGGGATGAGGAAACGGCGAACGACTGGTAGTAAAAACGACAGCACGGACATATCCCAGACATAGCCCAGACGGTATACTCGGAGAAATTGCACGACCACCAACACCCACAGATGGTACGCACGAGAGAAGAGTGAACCACAGTCGGTGAAACAGACATTGTTTGCCGCCCCTACCACCGCGGGCGCCGCTTCGTTTATCTCCCGGTTTCGTGCTGACTCGAATGTCGTACATCCTCAGTCGTGGGCTGAACCAGGCTGTTTTTTGTTTGTTTATAGCGTAGCCACGCTTTTTTTTTTTTTTTTTGTCAGCGAGAAGTTTGGAGAAAAATACTTCAAGATGGCAATTTCTCCATGTCCGCGGCAGTGGGTTCAATTTATATAGTAAAAAAAAAGTAACTGTAACGGCCTGAACAGTTACAGTTACCCAATAAAAAAGTAACAGTGCTATAGTTACAAGTTACCAGTATTAAAGAGTAACGCGTTACAGGTAAAAGTTACCAGAAAAAGTAACTAGTTACCGGTAACGCGTTACTAGTAACTAGTTACTGCCGAAGACTGGTATTACGGAAGTGAAAGGCCATTCATTCCCTGGTGATCTGTGCGATGTGTGGTGAACAAACCCTAGCGTTTGGTTTCGGAAAGAATTGTATATAATATATCAATAATGTTGTGACTTTCTTTGTCTTGGTAATATGACAGCTAATATCTAGTCATATTACAGTGAATGTTTTATAAATGGAAACAATACAACGCCTGTGCGTCTTCGATATTGAAGGTCTACTAGGCCTGCTGATTTGATTAGATATGTTTCTCGTGGTTTCCCGCTCTTATTAAAACATAGATAACTATTAAATACCACAAAATGCGTTTATAATTGATTACAAAACGCAGACAAACATTCAAGAAAACTTTTTTCAGAATTCATAGAAATGCACGGGTCACTATGTCTGACTTAGGTCTTGCAAAACGAAGACGCCTTTTCCTATATTGAGGCTTAAATATAAAACATACAAACAAAATACACACTTTCTCGACTTACTTTTCGAGTAGAAAACTATCATATCTACATTTTAACAAAAAATAAAAAATGTTTTTTTTTTTTTTTTTTTTAGAAAATTCGATTTTTAAAATTGGTACTTTTTGGTTTTCGCATAACATTAACATAAACGTCCCGCAAAGGATATTTTATACAGCTGAGTCATTTCATAATATATAAAAAGAGCGTATTTTGGGCTCTCCATAGACATAAAATATATTGATGTAACCCAAGTAGATCGCCAGTATTGAATTGTCAAAGTTCGTCAACAATTGACTGGGGCGTGTTTGACATTTTTACAGAAAAAAAGGCAAAACGCCTAAAATTATTTCATGGTATTAGAGCCTTTTACCTGTGCTCACAGAGTGATTGAAAAAAGTTAATATAATGTGGACTGAAAATCCACGCCGGGAGATCGAGCGAAACATCCGACCCACGACGGATGCGAAAAACAGTGCTTTCCGCCCCGGCCTCTTTTAAAATTCGTAAGTCGAGAACAAAAAATCCGACGAACTTGCGGTTTGTGGCTACTGCGGTTTTAGAGACGACGCCATAACATATATTTTGTTCAGCGAAATAAAAAATTCGACCCTTTTTGCCTGCACGAATTGAGATGAAAACACCCATATATATATATACGTATATATATAACGGGCATGGTGGCGGGAGGCCGAAGGCGTGGGTATAACTGGTAAGAAAAAACCTTTGGTGAAAACAGCAACAACGGACGATTTAATCTTCGACGTTTCGGCCGGAGTCCGGCCTTCGTCCAAGGCCGGACTCCGGCCGAAACGTCGAAGATTAAATCGTCCGTTGTTGCTGTTTTCACCAAAGGTTTTTTCTTACCAGTTATATATATATATATATATATATATATATATATATATATATATATATATATATATATATATATATATATATATATATATATTCACGGGCTAAAACAACCGAAGGTAAAAGGGGAGGCAAGAAGTGATTTATCCCGACTGAAGTGTTCCGCTGTGATTCATTTTAGAGCGCAGCTCTTAGGCGCCCGTTTCCGGCTTGAGCGGCGTCGGCATAACCGCGCGGTGCATTATGGGTAAATTTCCCCGCCAAATTTAGCGGAAACTTTTTCCCGCTAAATTTAGCGGAAAAAATCTCCCCGCCAAAATTAGCGAAAAATTTTCCCCGCTAAATTTAGCAGGAAAATTTCCCCGCTAAATTTAGTGGAAAAATTTTCCCGCCAGATTTTGCCAAAAAAGTTCCCCGCCAGATTTTGGGGAAATTTTCCCCGCTAAATTTAGCTGAAAATTTTCCAGCTGAATTTAGCTGAAAAATTTCCCCACTAAATTTAGCTGAAAAATTTCCCGCTAAATTTAGCGGAAAATTTCCCGCTAAATTTAGCTGAAAATGTTTTGCGCTAAATTTAACTGGAAAACTTCCCCGCGAAATTTAGCGGAAAACATTTCCCGCTAAATTTAGCGGAAGAATTTCCCCGCCAGATTTAGCAGAAAAATTTCCCCGCCAGATTTAGTGGAAAATTTTCCCCGCTAAATTTAGCTGAAACTTTTCTCCGTCATACTTAGCGGGAATATTTTCCCATACATGGGAGGAAAGGAGGAGGGGCATATCTTCCTCTTCGTACCTTCCCCTCCGCCTCCTCCTCAAGAGCTGCGCTCTATTTCGGCGTTACAGGGGATTGTAAACGTCTTTCATTTTTTAGCCATTTCTTAATACCCATTGTAAATGGAATCACCTCTGACCAAAGCCTTTGTTTAAAAAAGAAGGACCCGTGTGCCAGTTGCGCCCTGTCTATTCTTACAAAAAAAAAAAAAAAAAATGAATGAGTAATATGCTCCAGTATCAAAAAGGAACCGTCGATCACTATCATAAATGAACTCATTTAGAGATGCAATCGCTTTTTTTATTATTTTTAAGTGATGGGCTAACAGATGCTGGCATCTGCTCCAGAAGCTTCAGTGGCTGCTCCAAACCAATAATTTACCCGCTACAGCACATGCTACAAAAGGTCAAATGAAGCTTCCATCCCAGAAGTAACTTCACGAGTGTTTTAACGAGAATGCTTGTCAGTGGTCATGGTGGCTGCTTCCCGTACGTGTGCCGGTATTTAATTTAGCTTATTCTCAGCCAGATTGGAAAATCGTCAAATATGGAAAATTAAATAAAACGTTTTATCCAGAGCGGCCACGCTTCGAGAGGAAACCATTTGTGTAGACCTCGGCGTATGCACCCCTCGCGCGTTCCGCTCTGCGATTGTTCTCCAAACGTGCCAAGAGAACCCTTGAGCGGTAGCGAATTCAAGAAATAAAAAAAAAAAAAAACTCAACTGATTTTTTTTTTGGGGGGAGAATTCTGAAGCGCACGCGCGAGGATGGGGTAAGTGGATACTTTGAGAAGACAGAACAAAACTCCGGACGTCCCCCAAGGAAAACCAACCCCAGGACAGGTGTCATGTTGGCCGAAGAAGAAGTGGGAACGGGAGCTGACGGGGAAAAGAGGAAAAAGAAGAGGGAATAGAATAAAGATGGACGTCACGCACAGTGACTAGCTACAGTACATGCCTGTCTGTTTTTTCTACAATACGACAAATTGGCGCAGTCGACAATGAAGCTGGAAACGTCACCGCCTTTTCTACCGGCTCCAGGTACACCGACAGTTCCATGGGTAGAATGGTGGTACCCACTGTTCGAGACCTTCGTGGTGGCGAGCGGAGCGACTACTTATCCAGACGACAGGAAAAAGGCAATACTACTCAACTGCCTTGGAGTGGAGGGTCAGCGAGTATACCGTTCTCTACCTGCTACCACACAAGACCCTCAACCATCGACTTCGGCGGACAGTGCTTCCACTACTCAGGTATTCGACGGCACAGTACGAACGCTGAGCAGATTCTTCCCGCCAGCCGTCAACAAGACCGTCGAACGGTATCGTTTCCGTCAAAGGGCACAACTACCGGGAGAAACGGTCGAAGAGTATGTCGCGACATTACGGAGCCTGGCCAAGACATGCAAGTTTGGAGGGCTCGCGGAAGATTTAATATGTGACCAGCTAGTAGAGAAAACTAGCAGCAAGGAAGTGCGAGAGAGGCTTTTGCTCGAGCCAGAATTAACACTGGACACAGCACTCGTCATTGCTAGACAAGTGGAACAAGCTCTGCGCGAGTCTAAGCTACTCTACGAAGACAAGAAAGTAGCAAGCACTTCTGAGGTTGCAGGTCTTACAAGAACTACTGCAAATTCTCCAAAACAAGGCCAGAAGTGCTAAAGATGCGGATCTTCGGCTCACCTAGCTGACAATACTTCATGCCCTGCGCGAACGAAGATATGCAAGAAATGTGGTACACGCGGTCATTTCGCGTCGGTATGCAGGAAATCAACCACTGCGAAGACCACGTCTTCTATCAAGGCCAAAGGGCTAATGAACATCAAGGGACTTCCGGACACCTTGTACTGCGAGGTGGTCGTCGCTGGAGTACCGGTCAAATTGCAAGTGGACACAGGATCGCCAGTTTCCATCATATCTTCGGCGATATACAATACACATTTTCGACATATCAAGCTCGAGCATTCTAACCTGGAACTTAGGAATTACTCCAATGGGTTGATCAAGGTAGAGGGGATGTTCGAGGCTGAAGTATCGTTTGGTGCAAGACGAACTACCTGCACATTTCATGTCACGTCAGGCAAACCATTGACTGGATTAGACATCCTTCGAGGCTTGCAGATGACGGTAGACATCGAAAAACATTCGTGTCACCAACTATCCACGGGAAACCAACAAAATCCTCAGCGGTTTAAAGAGAAGTTTCCACAACTCTTTTCAGACGATTTGGGACTCGTGAAGGACTTTGTCCACAGAGTCAAAACACGAACCACTGTTACGCCGGTGCAACAAAAACTTCGTCGTCTTCCACTGACAGCAGGAGACAAGGTATCTCATGAATTACGGAAGTTAGAAGTTACAGGCGTGATCGAGAAGATCGACGCATCAGAATGGGTTTCTCTAATCGTCGTGGCTTGGAAGAAAACGGGGGAAATTCGACTCTGCGTGGACTTACGGAAACCAAATCAGGCAGTAGTCATTGACAGTCATCCACTTCCACATCCAGAGGAAATCTTTCATCAACTGACTGGGATGACAGTGTTCTCCAAGCTTGACCTCTCATCGGCCTATCATCAAATGGAGTTAGCCGAGGAGATCAGAGATCTAACCGCGTTTATAACGCACGATGAACTCTTTTGATTCAAGAGAGTTTGCTTCGGCCTAGCGTCGGCAGCAGCAGCTTTTCAGAAGATGCTGTCGACTGTGCTAAAGGGATGCCGGGGCACCGTCCACTACCTAGATGATATTCTCGTTGCAGGGATATCTCAAAAAGAACACGACGAGAATCTGCAGCAAGTCCTGACACGCCTACAAAAGAGCGGAATGAAACTCAACAGTGAGAAGTGCACCTTTTCGGTCACAGAATTACAATATCTGGGACATCATCTATCCAGAGAGGGCATCAAACCAGCTGAAGGAATGCTGGATGCCATAAGTAAGGCACCGTCCCCTACAGACGTTAAGTCCTTACAATCCTTTCTTGGACTTGCGTCGTACTACTTGAAGTTTGTACCACACTACGCAACGATTTTGTATCCTCTTCGTGCTCTACTACGGAAAGGAGTCGAGTTTACGTGGGATGCTGAACAAGCACAGGTATTTGAGAAGGTCAAGAACCTAATCAAGAACTGTGCCACACTAGCCATCTTCGACCCTACCCTACAAAGAATCGTGACAACTGATGCCTCCAGTTACGGACTAGGAGCGGTTTTACAGCAACTGCATCCAGAGGGCATCAGGACGGTTGCGTTTGCCTCACGGACGTTATCTGAGACGGAACAAAGATACTCAGTCGGTGAGCGAGAAGCCTTGGCTTGCCTGTGGGCTTGCGAGAGATGGAGCACATTCCTATTAGGAGGGCATTTTATATTGCGTACGGACCATCAGGACCTTGTTACATTACTTTCCACGCAAGGATCAGGAAGACAACCCATGCGCATCGCCCGCTGGTCTGCAAGGCTACTTCAATTCAACTACGAAGTGCAATACCGGCGGGGCGACCAGAATGTGGTTGCAGACGCTCTTTAAAGGCTTCCAGTCACAACCATACAAGAGGAGTCAAGTGATCACGAAGACGCTGAAATTATATGTGAAGTTCGAGCACACCTCAGAAGCATTACCCTGGATGAGCTCCAGAGAGAGACTAGGGAAGATCCAACACTGACCAAGGTAGTAGACAGCATAAATTCAGCAAAGACCCACGTTTTGCACGCGGAAGCTACCTTGATCCCTTACCACAAGATTCAAGAAGAACTTTGTGTCGTACATGGACTACTTCTTTGTAACCAGAAGATCGTACCACCGACAACGCTGCGAAGTCGGATCATGGACATAGCACATGAATCCCATCCTGGGATAGAACAAAACAGAGACTGCGAGAGCACTATTGGTGGCCTCGAATGGATGTACAGGTCAATGATTACATCACCAACTGCAGTATCTGTCAGCAACATGACAAAACAGCGAAAACCGCACCGGCTCCCATGCAACCAGTTCGCTACCTCGAGGGTGCGTGGAAGCAGATCGGAATCGATTTCGTCGGACCGTTCACGAGTTTTTCTGGAAACTGCAGATACGCCATCACCGCAATAGATTACTACAGCAAGTGGCCAGAGGTTGGGTTCTGCTCACACCCAACAACTGATGCAGTAATAAGCTTCCTGCAAGGAATCTTCAGCAGGGAAGGTTACCCGGAGGTTCTGGTATCGGACCACCGTTCACAATTCATGTCTTTAGAATTTAAGACATTCCTTCAAGACAGAGGCATCACTCACGCAACATCGTCCATCTACTATCCACAGGCAAATGGACAGGTGAAACGTTTTAATAGAGTGCTCAAGGATTACATCCAAAGCATTTTGTTGGAGAAGGGCGACATACAGCTTGACCTGGTGGACTTAATTCCTGGGGATTTACCGCTGTACACCTCAAGCAGCAACTAATCTGTCCCCGTCAGTGCTGTTACACGGACGACCAATGCGCACGAGACTCGACATCATGGGACTACCCCATCCAGACATTACACAAAATGCTAGAAAGGCGATAAAGGACGTTCGTAGGAGGGTGGAAAGATACCAAAGCAACTTCAAAAAATATGCTGACAAACGCAGGGCGGTCAAGACTCCGAATTTCAAGGGAGGGGACTACGTGCGCGTCCGACTGCCAGGACATACAACAAAGGGCACTCCATCGTTTAGTGCCCCAGTCAGAATAGAAAAAGCACTCGGACCCGCAACGTTTCGAACAGAAGACGGACACTGTTGGAACGCCTCAAAGTCAACAGATCCCGGCACAGCAGTAGAGGTGCCAACTGCCGAATCCTCCGTCAGGTTCAGACCCAAGAGGAACGCACGGCCTCCTCATCGTTACTCTCCATAACAGTCGTTTTACTAGTGGGGGAGTATGTCATGTTGGCCGAAGAAGAAGTGGGAACGGGAGCTGACGGGGAAAAGAGGAAAAAGAAGAGGGAATAGAATAATGATGGGCGTCACGCACAGTGACTAGGTACAGTACATGGCTGTCTGTTTTTTCTACAGTACGACAACAGGAACAAAAAAATTATATACACCAGCTAAAAGGTCGGGTTTTGTTAACATAGCAAATATTGGGTCAACAAACTAGGTCTGGGGAACGTTTCGGCCGTAACACCCTTTCCCCAGGACCCCCATTTTGTGGGCCTCCCAATATTCAACCACTGCGCGAAGGGGAGACTTGTAAAGCCCATACTTATCGCGCGCATAGCGGGACGAGGCGCTCACTGAATGCGCCGTAGTCTGTGCACAATGCCTCGCAGGAGGAACGAGCGGACTGAAGAGGCTGGACGTTGACGTGCTGAGTGTGACCACTTTAATTGAATGAATATGAGGTACGGACATTGGACGCTGAGTCGCAGTTTAATCGGCCTTGATAGGAAAGTGCTCGCGCATTGCGACGTGGGCTATGCGCAGCAGAAACAAGGGTTAATTTTTAAACTAAAAGTCCGAGGACACCTAAGCACTTCTTATGAGTTGTGAATGCGAAAGCATGCCGCCTGCGACGTATTGCTTCTGCCTCGCGTTGTTGAAGGGCCTCGTCCTCTTGCTGCCTGAGACGCTTTGAATCGCGATCCGCTTGCGCCTCACGCTTTCGAAAGGCTTCGTTCTGTCTCTTAGCGTGTTGCGCCGCTGCTTTTCCGCTCGCCGTGTATTCGGAGACTTGCCAACGATGATGGATATCTCTGCCTGCCTCCTCGCTCGTTGTGCTGCGTTATTCCGCTCCCTTAGTTCGTCTGCGGTGTACTTGCGTGGACGGGCAGGTTTCGCTACCGCCGAGGTTGTGGCCGCCGTCGATGTAGATGCTTGAGGCGCCGCCATGTTCGTGGGCGTCGACAGGAGTAGAAGCGGCCGAGCGCGCTCCACCGCGTTCCTTTTACCGGTGCGTGCCGGCGCGGGGTCCTGCAGCGCCATGGGTTGGCGTTCCTTGAAACTATGACGCGTGCCAGCTAATGAGAGCCTGGTTCCTTGAAACTGTGACGCGCGCCAGCCAATAGAAACCGATTCATCAAATCGCTGCTACAGACGGCAGGCTTCGGTCAACTTAGACAGGGGAATTTAGGTGCCGTTTGGCGTGCCGCTTGGCGCGCGGCTTCAAAACGCTGGTTCGCTCCATGGGACAGTTAATGCTTTCGCATTATTAAAACAAGGAAAGTAAATGACGCCATAAAGCGTGAGACCTTTGTGAGTTTTCCTCCCTTGGCGTGAGCTGATTGGAACGAAAAGCAAGTAGCCTGACTCAGCCCCCTGTAGTTATCCATAGTAAGTTACAGGTAAAGAAGTTAGGGCGAGGCAAAGAAAGGCCGGGGAGGAGGAAGCAGAGAGAACGCTGGAGAGAGGAAGAGATTTCCCCCTCTCCTCTTCAGCGTTCCGTCTGCTTCCTCCTCCTTGGCCTTCCTTTCTTTCGTCCTACCTTCTCGAGTCGTAACGGACTATAGTAGTCTAGCAGACATTAGCGAGTTTTAGTAGACCGTATTTCCCCCTCCGCTATGCCCCTCCGCTACCCGGAACTCTACAGCCAAGGGGGAAACACGGTCTACTAAAACTCCCTATTGTCGCAACGTGCGCTGCAGTGAGTTGATGCACATAACACCGCCAGCAAAGAGCGCACGGCGAAGGGAATGCGAAGGGCATACAATCTTCCACTTTGCGTATTGTGGAAGGCATGATTGACGTCAATGGTCTTCTAATGGTTGCAACGATTGCGCCGCATTTTCTTTCCGCCGCCCGATTAAGATGATCTGGCTCGGCGAATTAAGCTCGCCCTTCTTTTCTGATGACCAGGGGCGGATTTATGCGTCAGGCTTAATAGAAAAAGGGGGGGGGGGTTTCTTTGCAAGGAGATATTACGTCACAAACAAATTTAATGTCACGGACGGATGTGACGTCATAAACGAAGGTAATTTTATTTCGTCAAAAACGAGGCATTTTTTGTCGTAAAGAAAAGCAAAATTCCTTTCTTTATAAAAAAACAACAACAAAAAACATGTTTACGTTTTTCTGTAATGCGAAATTGGGGCGCAGCTCTTGAGGTATTTTGATTTTGCGATATACCGTGGTAAAGAGGTTGAGAAAGAAATATATATATTGATATTTTGATTTTTTTTTTCCTTTGAGGGTAGGCCAGAGTGGACGAGGAGGTTATGGTGGAGTCCCCATACTGCAACGCGCGCAGTGTTGCATTATGAGAAGTCACAGACCTACACACCAATTCAGTTTCTCCGCTAAATTTAGCGGGCAAGCTGACTTGGTGCATAGGTCTGAGTCGTCCCATAATGCAACGCGCACAGTGTTGCATTATGGTACGTCACAGACCTACGCACCAATTCAGTTTCTCCGCTAAATTTAGCGGGGAAGTTGAATTGGTGCGTAGGTCTTCAGACGTCCCATAATGCAACGCGCACAGTGTTGCATATGGTACGTCACAGACATACACACCAATTCAGTTTCTCCGCTAAATTTAGCGGGGAAGTTGAATTGGTGCGTAGGTCTGAGTCCTCCCATAATGCAACGCGCACAGTGTTGCATTATGGTAAGTCACAGACCTACACATCAATTCAGTTTCTCCGTTGAATTTAGAGGGAATTGAGCCGGTGCATAGGTCTCAGACGTCCCATAATGCAACGCGCGCTGTGTTGCATTATAGGACCATTAGGCGCTCATTCCCGCATATAGCGGTTACGCCGATGGCTCTAAAAAAATCGACCTTGGGGATAGAAGGGCCGGCGGTCTCCCCCCCCCCCCCCCCCTTAATTTTTCCACTGCTGATGATGACTAAATAAATAAAATAGTCCTTCCGGCAGAAACGCGTCTAGCGTGTTCCTCGGTTGTCGTCTGCCCGCTCTGCTGATGTCTCTTCTCACAGGTGCACTGCTGAGAAGCGACACTGGCAGAGCGGCGAAGCGTGTGCACTGTGCGGTCCCTTCGTTTTACCAAACGACAGACCGTAGAGAGCTCTTACGAGCTATTGAAGCCAATCCAACGCCATACGGGCCTCACGTGACTTTCGGGAGGGACGCAACGAGGTGCTGGGTGCGCAGTCACGTCGTACGTTTACAGCGCTGGAGCGGCTGGGATGGCTCGTGGGATTCTCTGCGGTCCGGCGTACTGCCACTGCCACTTCTATTAATGTCGTACTGACACTTTTATTAACGTCATTGAAACATATACTAACGACTACAGACACTCCTGGACGATTTGAAATTTTAGCGTTCAACGAAACATTATGCAAATTGAGATAAGTTTTGTACGTAGGTAACACTTTAAATGAGAAGATCCGACAAATCTACATTTCGGGGAACAACGTCAGTTTTTAGCGCACGAAGCGCCTCTCAATTAGAAATATAACGAACTGATTCTTGTTTTCTTTTCCGATGTATGATCTTAAATTTTGATTTGAAGGATGTATGGCTCCACGTGCTCCTAGTTGCGGAGCGTTACTAGACTCGGCCGGAGATCTCTTTCGTTTCTTTAAAAACGGAACCACCAAAATTCCCCCACCGCCGTTCTCCGTGCACATCGCTGATTTGCGCTGAAAAACCACAAACATACACTCTCTATGGGTTTTCGTTTGAACCCCGTATGACACTTGCACTGGGAAAGTTGTTATGAGAAGGATTAATTTGATAAGTTGTTTACGGAAAGCAGCGAAAGTAGCTACCACGCCTCCCCGAGTTGGTCACATGAGTGCGGAAATAGTGCGACTTAAAAATAGGTAATTTTGAACTTTATTTTTAAATTTTGGATGCAGATGTATATATATACTTTACGAAGCATACGACCTGCACATTATTGATAATAATGCTACACTGTGGACAAGCTCGAATGAAAGAAGTGGGAGTTTTCAAAAAACGAGCCGGTGAATTGCAAACGCGACTAAAACCTGACACCACGGAGGAAGAAGTAAGTCACATAAAGAGGAGGACAGCATGCAAATCATCTGCGTGCGTATGTTATTCTTTTCGCATCTTGTTCCTCCTTATGTGGTCTCGAGTTTTATATAAACTTAAGCTCATTGAATTGTTTATTGACAAAACGCTCTTTGTAGTCAATGACCAAGAGAGAACGGCAGGGAGGAACTTCAGCTGCACAGCCTTCTGCGCGAGCTTCCCAACCTTCGACACTGCTTCAGCGTCTCCTGCACTTCGAAAGCACGGCGGAAGGCATGAAGCGCGTGCTGGAGGCCGGGCGTTCGAAGGACACGCCCTTCTGTTCTCCTTTTGTGAGGGACTATGGTCAAATCAAACGTTGCCACTGTGCACTTAAGCGACACTTCCGTTCAATTCGTGTACGCTGCAAGGAACAGTAGGCAGGAATGCGACCTAGCCACTTTGTATAAATTTACTTTCACGGGTGACCACCGAACACCATATTTTATTACCGATGTTAATGCTGCACATAAGCACATGCCATCGCACGGGTAGTTCCAACGATAGTCTTTTAGCGGGCTGATAAGAAAAGGATAATATCGCGTTCGAGATAAATGTGCAGCTATCAGTACGCACGTCAAAACAAATAAATAATAAACAAATAGCAGCAACGCCTCACTTGTTAAACTCGACCCCTTCCCCGTAATGTTTCAGTTGTACTTACACAAGCTGTGCTATTTTCACGGTCTACAAACAAAGTCTCACTAGATGACTGTTGACTAGTAGTTCTCTCCTGAAAATTGCACACGGGGACCTTGGAAATGTGCGTGTAAAATGCGAAGTTCGCAGAATTTGTTTTTCATCGATGTTTGGTTCAGTGAAAATGAGTGAAGGATAAACGAAACTCAACTGCACCACGCCACTGCCTACCGAGAGACAGGAAATTCACTCTAGTTTTCGGGACGCCTTTCCAGTCTGTTCAACACGATGTTCAACCTGCGCCATTCCGTAATTGTTATGCTAATACCTCTTTATAGTGGAATGCGACTGCCCATGCTTCTTCGAAAATGGTACGCAAGACGTAGCGTGTGGACGCAAAACCACAAAATAAGCTTCGTTTTCATGAACGTGGTGAACTCGGTGAGTACGCGTTGTTTGCGATGGCTGGTGCCTACCACAAGCTGTTTTTCGCACCGCAAAAATAAACTAGACAATGTGGAGAGCTCAAACTCCGTCAGAACGTAGCCCCAGCCGTACGGGCAAGATGCCAAAGTTTCAGCACCAACCGTTATCTTATTCAAAAGTTATGTTATTTTCTGACATTTTCAATGGGAAAATGGCGCCCATTTTTTGCCCGTTTTCGCTTTGTGGCACCATAGAGCTCTATGTATTCGAGAGCTCCATCGGCCGCCATTTTTCTATTGAAATTTTCAGAAAATCAAATTGAATAAGATAACGGTTGGTGCTGAAACTTTGGCATCTTGCTCGAACGGCTGGGGCAACGTTCTGACGGAGTTCGAGCTCTCCGCGATGTCTAGTTCATGTTTTGCTGTGCGAAAAACAGGGTTCGGTTTTCTGGCGGACTCCCTGTATACATATATACGAATACGTGTAGAAATGATGTATCCAAAATCGGAGTCGATCATTTTATCCGTTGTCTTCCATCACCCGAGTCGATCCACGCGGAAAAGCATATGAGACTGGTCAACTGTCAATATGTTCCCGTTTAAATTGCTAACAAAGTATGTTTAAAGCTTTCAAAATGGGAAGCATTGGTTGATGGCTGCCGCTATGATGGGACTTAGCTAATATGGACTTTTAGTAGATCGTATTCTAGAGTTACGCTTTGATGGCGGGAGCTTGTTTTGCCCGTCACTTTGAAGCATGGATTGAGCACGCGCCTGCTGGGCCCTGTTCTCCGGTAGAATAAAACTGTCTAATATTTTTCTTTTTATGCAAGTGTGAAAAATTTAGACGACATGGAAGTCAGATGTCTTTTTCGTCTATCTTAAGGATGTCTAATAAACGATCGTCAAAGGGTGTCCGTGCACGCTCTTTTTAACGTTGCTGACCGTCTGGCATTCAATCAGAACGTAACCTCCAAGGGCGAAAAAACACCGAAACTTACAGAGCCAAGCTGGACCACTCTAGCCAAAACTGGGAGTTGCACGTAAGAATCGGGGCAATTTGGCGTTTGAGTGTGACAGAGCGCACTGTGTCAGCTCGTGACCACTTACGAATGGAACTCTTCCGAACTGTGTTTAACTGACTGAAGGTTGTGCGGTATTTGTTACATAAAATCTACGAACTATCTATGAGAAATGCTCGCTTCTAACAATTGTAAGAAGTATTTTAAGTTTACGGTAAAATAATGATGTCTTAAACATTAGGTTGTTGTTGTTGTTGTTCACGTTTTTTTTATTGATGCCCTCACCACCTTGATCTCAGATCATTTGTGGGAGGAGATGAGCGATGGGGATGATGTCGGATGAAAATATGTTAAAATAGGTGTCGGATGCCTGCCTCCCGAATGAATTTCAGGAGGGACTGAAGCACTGCCTCTCTGTCTACTTGTTCGCCTTCGGGACTCGTCCATTCTTGGAAGTTTGTAGGACGAAGCTGATGTGGTAGTCCGCGGAGGACACTTCGGCGAATATGCTCTGTCGCTGTGCATCCCCAGACAAGGTGCTCCAGCGTAGCTTGCTGTCCGGACTTACACCGGTCGCACTCTCCTGCTACAACGGGTGGCGGGTCGTCTGAGTGTCCTCGTCGTCTTGTGAGGCCAAACTTATACTGAAGAGCCGGAGTCATGGCGGTGCGCGTTCTAATACGCCGCAGGATTACCCTATCGGCCCGACTGAAACGTGTCGGTAGGGTTCCGTGAGGGTCTGGTGGTATTTGGGCAGCGAGGATTTCCCTTCGATGCTTCCTTTTCAGGGACAGAAATGCGTCTGGGTTGAAGGGTAGGACATTATTTTCTCCTTCACGACTGACACCCTGTTGGTCCTGATTTGGAAGCACCGACGCAGATTCTAGCGCTGCTTTGGCCGCGTTGTGGGCCTCTTCATTTCCGTTATATTAGGAAAATATATATATTCAGATCGGGAGTGTTCCAAGGACTCCTGATAGATGACACCAATGGGAAAGTATGTGCTTGCGTCGTAAGCGGTCACATGCGAGCACAACGCGTTCTGTAGCGCGCAAACGCAAATATGTGAACTAGGCTTAAAGGGGCGGTGCAACGATATCCAATTGGAATGTTTTTCACTTTACACGAGCTTACTGGCACTAGTGGGACTCAAGGATACTCGCACGCAACGCCACTGGCCAAGAAACCCCCTTTGTTGCTCTGTAATTTCGAGGACAAAACCGAGTGTTTTCGTTCAATCTCTCCTTCGGAAAACCTGATGACGTAGCTGGGCGGTAGCAGTACCGCCCGGTGACGATATTTGAATGCGCCTCATAGATTGGACCCGATAATTGCGTGGACACTCAATTCGGGCTCGTGATAATTGATAGCTCGAGAAGCATTCGGGTAGTGGCCTGTGTCCAATCGCTGCAATGACGACAACAGCCGAACCATAACAATGTCTGGAACTCGCGCGTGTCCTGTGCCTTGCCAACCCCAGCGCATGGCTATGATCAACATTGGCGGCATATAATCGGCTCCAGATCACGTGGCCGCTTGTTCTGGCTGCGAGTTGAGGGGGTGAACTTTGCTCGTTTTTCTTTTTTTTTTTTTTCTGTGACTTCGATTGCGTGTGGTGAAAAGCGAATGGGTATTTCACAAGTCATTAACGTCAGGGATCCGTTCTAAGCGGTATTTGCGCAAAATACAAAAATCGTTGCATCGCCCCTTTAAGAAGAAAGCGCAAACGCTCACTGACGTTACGTTGAAGTATAAAGGACTACCTGATCTAGTGGATCCAACTTAATCCGGTCAATAATGTCACGTGCCAGAGGAGATAAGCCATCGTCGGACCCGTGTAATTTCTGACACGTTGAAGTATGGGACGTTTACCCGGATTGGGGTAAGGTATGTGTTTTTGGATTTGGTCAGGGTATGAAACTGTGCTGCTTGGCACCCTGTGCTTTTATGTTGTATTTTGAGGCACTATAGCACGTCTTCGCTGGAACACAGGTAGAAAAAAAAAAGTTGTTTTCAACAAAGCCACACAGCTTAGCAGTATCAGTAATAAGGACCGATTTTTACAGGTGGTAAGCCTAGCGTGTCGCGGATACTTGGGTCATAATACAAAGAGAATTGCGAAAATCGATACCCCTCTAGTAGTGTCATTACATATGTTTCATTCAGAAAGCGCGCAGAACCAAATGAGGTTCGGTAGAGATTCACAATGAAGGATAAATAGCACAGAAAAGATAAGGACGAAGAAGACAGGAAGACCAAACAAGAGCTTGTCTGCTGTCTTTCTCCTTCATTCGTCCGTCCCTTTTGTGCGCCATTTATTTCTACCCTTTTGTACTCTGTCGCAGAGAATGACCTTGCAATTTCGATTCAGCCGAAACTTCCACCACAGCTTCACACATTCATTTCCGACCGAGATCGGCCACCGACACAGCCCGAGGGACGGATGTCCAAAGCGACGGATCTTCCGGCAGCCTTGCCCCTTGTACTCCACAACGATATCTATTGGTCAGCAGTCAGCCTGGACACCGTTACCCACGTCCGAACGACGTAAGAGGCATTAATCAGCGTTCAGGCATGGTCACGGCACTTGCGGGCGACTTCAGTCGACCTTCTCCATGTTGTACATGTCGCCGAGGATCCTCTCGATGGGTATGTTGCCTATGGTGTCCTTGAAGAACAGTCGCTCCACCGTGGCGGCGCTGATGGCCCTGAGGCTGGGCAGGAGCAGCAGCAGCCTGCCGAATCGGGTCGGTTGCCGCGGGTGCTTGTGGCGGATGTAGTCTCCGAGAACACACTGCGCCTGGTCCTGGAGCATCTCCACGGGGTGCACGTCGCAGAGGCCGATTGTTTCTGCGCGAGAGGCACAGTCACAGCAATGCTTATCCAGGCATAGTCACTGACAGGATTATAACGGCTGGGAGGTCTTTCAGACGTCCAGCGCGAGCTTCCCATCTTCGATAACACTTCGGTGTATCGTGAGCGTCGAGCCTGCACGCACTGCCAAAGCACGGCGGAAAGCAACGAGTGTGTGCGAAGGCCCAACTTCCGATAGAGTATACCCTGCCATTCTCATCGTGTCAGGGACAATAGTATTTAAGGTGTGCGTGCGCGTGATTTTGTGAGGTTGCGGCGGTTTCTGTAACAGTCCCGGGCCTGGTAACAGTCCCAGTTTAGTTGCCAATGCCAAATAATATCAGCTGTGTTCGTGACGACGGGGGGATTTACTGAAAACACGGCAGAACGCGATTTCTTGAGGTTGAGGCGCGTCTTACGCCTACATAGTAGTGAAGACTGATTTGCTGTCGATAATAAAGCGGACATCTTGTACGTACCAAGAAAATGAGAGAGAGGAGGAGACGAGTGCGCGCGGGGACGTCAGAACGCCGAGCTCTGGTTCGAACGATTAGCGGGTAGAGCTTAAGCTGGCATCCTTTGTCTCCACCGCACTCGTCGAAGGCGAAAACCAAACCCAGGACGCCGGCGTTCCGCGTTCAAACGTGTTCAACCAGACTACTTTCGAAGCATGGGCGGGATAGGACACTAAGCGCACAAGTCGAAGATGCGTTCCAGGCTCCGTCAGAGATGCGCGGTATTGAGGAGTTTCGATTGAGCAAAAGTTGACTGTTACTAGGTGCACGTCGTCTCCATGGGCCTTTTTTTCTTCAGAAATATCGGTTTGAGAGTAAATGGATGTCGCACTCTCTATCTCTTCCTGCTGGTCAAGCAGAGAGGAAAGGTTGTTTCTTTGTATCAACTTCGGGACCGAAGACAACCCACGATGCGAAGAAAAGCGAAGGTCGGGGGAGCCGTATCTAGGTCACAGCGGCTCATTGGGCAAACAGGGGGTTGCTGACGTTTTGAGTGTCGAACGGGTGGGAGAGGCCTTGCGCGCGCGTTGTTTTCTGCCGACTTAGCCTCAAACCCAGTCCCGTGTCTAGGGGGCGGTGCATATTTGCAAAGAAGGTTGATTTGTACCTGGCTTGAAGAGCACGACGGCCTTGAGGCAGCTGCACTCGGTGTCGTCGGGCGAGAGCTGCCTGAGCCTGCGCATCACGTCCTGGATGTAGTGGAGCTCGGCGCCCTGGTGCGGGGAGCCTTCGAGAGCCGCCAGCGCGTCCGGGTGCAGCCGGAGCGCGGCTCCCGCACCGCCCTTGAGTCCCGGCAGGGAGGACACCAGGTCGGCAGCCACCGACCACTGGGCCATGTACAGCAGGAACAGGTCCTTCCACGACTCCTCCAGCAGGGTGACCTGCCCAAGAGAGAAAATGGCCAATCAGGGATCTATATACACTGAACGTTGCTTTGGCCGTAGTTCGAAACGTCAACTCACATAGACATGCCTGAACTCGAGACGGAAAAAAGCTGCACTCGGAGGCGGTGTGTTTTGCTTTCCGTTCTCCTTCTCCGTGTCAGGTTCATTCATGTAAAATATTCCCAGCTCGCTCGCGCGCTCAATCTTTTGGCCCACCAAAGTCAAGTATGCTCTACGAATGTTTTATATGTCGGGAAGTCAGTCTGTCGACCTTGAAAGGGGCGCCTGTGTATCCGCCGAACAAAGAGAGATTCTGATCGTTTTTAAGGCGCAATAAAAGTGTCCGCACATCGTACAAAAGACACGGAGTGCCGACATGATGACAGAATGATCTGCGGACATGCATGAAGCATCTTCGAAGCATGCTTGCTACATGCGTGCTTCAGACATGGCTGCAGACAGTTCTTGAACGACCGATGTGACCGTCAGACAAAGAAGGTTTCAGACAGTGTCTGCACACTGTCTTTTTGTACGATGTGTTGGCGGTGGGACCGAACTCCATGGAGCGAAAAAAGCGACGAAATTCACCCGGTGGCGTTCACTCTGCGCCTGGTGTAAAGGCCCCTATCGGCACAGTTGCGTTTGAGTGTGTTGGACTGCGTTGCGTCGAGAAACGAAAGTGAGTCACCGGCACAGCTGTGCTTCGTATGAAGCGTGGAATCTAATGTAAGGAATAGCTTGGCAAACGACATAAGAAGCAGGGATGTCCCTGGTTTCTCGCTGCCGCAACGCAATCAGACGCGCTCAAACGCTCTCAAATGCAATTGTGCGTAGGGTCCCTAAAAAGAGTGACTGTTGCGAACGCGCCGCCGGACGAAGCAAGTCGGTTCTTCGCCGCATATTCGCTCCATGGGGTTCATCTTTTAGGGTACAGGCAAGAGGCGGAAGGGGGATATTTACTCTAATAACGTGCGCACTGTTTATAAGCAAAATCACTCGCGCTCGCTTTTACGCAAAAATCATAGGTACAGCCATTTATTGCTATTTTTTCCTTGGGGGGGGGGGGGGGGTGGAAGCAAATGACGATCGGTAATACATTTATTACGTGAAAATTCTTTCTACGTAGTGACACTGATCGATACAGTACACATTAATGAAATGCTTGGCTGATGGCATTTTGGGAACAGACAACTTCTGGTCTCCTCATTTTTTAGGCCCCGTACTTTGGTTGTAACGATCGGGTACGCACTCAATCATGCTCTTCGGGAAAGTAATTTGAGTACGAAAACATATTCACACAAACATAGATTACACGAGAGACCCCCCCCCCCCCCCCCCCCCCCCCGCGGTCACGCGGCCTATGCACCAAGTCAGTTTCTCCGCTAAATTAAGCGAGGAAACTGACTCGATGCATAGGTCACGTGGCAGCCAATTATGACACTGATAAAATTTAGGTTTTCTTTTTTTTTTACTTCCCGAAACGATTGTTTAATGTCTTCTAAATAAATTTAATCAATCGCTCCTTAAATGCTGCATCTCATGCGTTATAAGATTTTAGAGATAAAGCACGCTACCATCTTTTTTTTTTCTTCTTTTTTAATTTCCGACCAAAGTTGTTACTGGATCTTGGAGCTAAGTAAGGTGTGAGGAAAACTGAAGGTTCAATGTCCATCAAGCTTATTCAGGAACACAACGTGAGAGCCCATCTCGTTTTCGTGTGACGGTTTCCATGTTGAGCTATGACGTAGTTGGGTTGGGAGACAAAAACTAAAGTAAATAGTTTAAGTTTAACTACAATAAAGAAACAATAGCCCAGAGAATAGTAGAACCATTGGTACGAACCTCTTAGATTATAGCACCTTCCAATCGGAAAATAAGGTGATTTGCTATTTTAGTCCAACTCAACTACGGCAGAACTCAATATGGCGGCCGCTACAAGAAAAAAACGAAACAAAAAAGAAGAAAAAACGGTCTATAGAATTTAATGTAACATTATAAAGCAAAAAAAAAAAAAAATTGTGGCAGGCAGAAAACAACGTTCCCGCCATGTTTGACTCTTGCCGGCTGCACTCGCCTGGTCCCCCTTAGAGAGAGTCTGGAAGGTGGGCAGACACTTGACCCATCGGATGACCATGAAGAGCAGCCTGGCGGTGACCTCCTGGACGGAGCCTCCCCAGGGGGGCGCCGGCGGCTGGCCCGACAGCCGCTGCCGCAGGCTGGCCTCGTCCAGCCCCGCGAAGGGACTCGACATGAGCGAGAACGCCGAGCTGGCCAGCGCGCCGTCGGAGCCCAACTTCGCACCGAGTCCCGAAGGGGGCGCGAACGGCCCTCCCGCGTTCATTCCGCTCGGTCCCATCCTGTATGGGTGGGTAACGAGGGAGGACAACGCTCATTGCATGACATGCCATTCACAAGAAGGTGTCATTGGGCCGTCTTGTCGGACACTGTGCGGCTTATTGCACGCTAACGGTGACTAAGTCGATAGGGCCGAAAGACAACAGAAGGAAATGCGCACTAAAGAAAGTCTGCGAGTTTACTTTCGTACAGAATACGGAGATGGCCAATCACGGATAGAGGAATCTCAGAAAATGACGAAGCTCAGTATACGTTTAGGTTCTGAAGAAAAATACTATGTGCGCTGGTCAAACGTCATGCTCACTGTCCTTATAGCACATAGCATATTTTTGTCTAATCGTATTCTGAGCTTCGTCATTTGCTGTTCACGATGATTGGCCGTGTTTGTGCTCTTTGGGTAAGTGAACTCGCATACCTTTATCAGGGTGGAGAATAAAAATCAAGATGATTTAAATCGTAATTTAGATCACGTCGGTTTTACTATGACGATTTAAATCAAAACTTGGAAAACGCTTAAGCTTCGCCTTTAAGAGTGGAACGCAAGAGCGAAACGTATAAACACCAGCTCTTTCCCAAGCCGTGCAAGCGTGCCTTGTGTGTCCTAGTCAGTAGCGTGTATGGATACCAACCGAAGAGACGCGGGTTTGAATCCTGCCTAAAATTCTTCAAATTGTTTCTTTAAGGCAAATGAATTACTTTGTAGAGTGAAATAATTTTAGACATTCGGCGAACTTTAATTTGCAATCGCAATTCGAATTGCGAATTGCAATTCGCAATTCACATCACGTTTCACGTGAGCGTTGTGGGCTGTTTGAAATTCCCGCGCGAGGTCATGTGGCTGTGACGTCATGACCCTATCGACCAATCAGGATTTTCTTGTCCGCGATTTTCTCGTCACGTCACCGTATGTCGGATTTTCTGCGAAACGTGCTCCTTAACGCTATCGCCTTAAAACTATCCCAAAATAATCCCAAAATACTCTCTATTAACTCTTTGTCTCGCTTTCTATGTACACCTGTTTTGTATTTAAAAAAAAAAAAAAAAACATAAAGCAAAAAAAATATCTATGGGAGGTTGAACACGAACAGCTCCTCTGAGCAAATCAGAGCGTTATACCTTTTCTACTTTCCAATTCGTTCGTCAGTTACGTAATATCCTGCTGCAAGCAAATTAAAGCGCGAAAAAAAGATACCATAACAAGAAAACAAATGTCCTATTGTAAACAAGTCAGAACACGAAAAAAAAAAAAGAGGCAAACACAGCTCTCTAAATACTAAAAAAAAAAAACTTTCAGCCTTTCCACTCTGGTGAAGAAGGAAGAGCAGCGGAGCTGTAGCTTTTGTTCTCGGCGGTGGCTCTCCAGGCGAGCGATCTGCTCTTCTTTCGCAAGGGAATCTGAAGCGCTCGACGCAGTGGAACCTTAGGCGATAGCGGCCTCACGGCGGTTGCGGAACCATTCGCGCTGCTGTGCACATCGCCGCTCGTTCCGCCATCTATAACCGACGGCAGCAACCAGTTGTCTGGTTGCCGAGGCTGGAAAGGTTGCCGCGATCTATGATTGACGGCGGCAAGCAGACAGCCGGCAAACACAACACTCTGGACAACTACCGCCATCTATGAGCGACGGCGGCAACCAGAGTGTTGTGTCGACATTTGTTTAGTACCGGACACGATCCTGGGGAAACTAGCCCGTAATGGCTCCACTGTAATAAGCTGTTTTCGTTCTATTATGGCGGGATTACATAAATAAAAAGTTGTTAATTTAACGGTACATTAGAAAATTTAAATGTAGAGTTCTGGTAGAGTATACCCTTTTTTCCCTATTATTTTCAATGATCGAACGGATGCTCAATAAATATGCCACGTTTAGAAATACATATAGGAATAAAGAATCACTTTATTCTAATTACAGTTATTTACATCAAATTAATATGTTTAAATGAAGACAATATAATTAAATTAATTAAAAAACATTTATATTTTTTCGCTTTCACTTTTACACGCGCCAGATTACAGCCTCCATGGCTGACCTTCTTTTGTCACGCGTCTTCACAAAGACCAGTGCTGGAGAGAATGACAGTAGAATCTAAAATGGCAATAACCTGTTTTAGTGTGGTAATGATGGAACTAGGTGATAAAAACAAGAGGTAACAAAAACTGAAGGTCGGTTATGGCGGCGCCCATGCACAGCTGCTGCAAGGCGTCTATAGTTATATATGCACATAGTCGCTAACAGCTCCAGGAACGCGGGGCGTGTTGGGATGCTGGGCCTCTAGCACGTGCTCGTTGCCTACCGTCGAAACTTTGAGCGCGTGTGCCGAGGTGTTATCGAAGGTAGAAAGCTTTTGCTGGAAGCGGAGCTTCCGTTGCAAATCTTCTGTTGTAACAGACTATGATCAGTGACAAGACCGGGAGGCGTCTCTTTGAGATGTCAAGCCCCAGGATTCGTTCGCTGCTGCTTTGCGTCATGCTACGACTGCATGGGCACGCTCGAAGCACACAAGAAGCCGAAGCGTGATCGAAGGCTAGGGTGCTCGCACTGGTAGCGGGACAAAACAAAAAGACCTCCTTACCGTTCTTATCTCATCAGAGACTTTATAGTCACTAACAGATGAAGGACGAAACGAAAGAGCTTCGGTTGTCGCGCCTCCAAAGCGACCATCCTACTTCCGTGGCACTTCGACGTCTCGTAAGGTTCGACAGTGCTCGCAAAGCCGAAGCCCGACGAAGAGCAACGAGCGCGTGTTGCAGGCTGGACATCTAAAAAAGACGCCCTGCGCTCCTTGCCCTTTTAGTGTCAATACACGGTTTACACGTGACGTCATCGCAACCTGGTGGTGGTCGTTCCTACTTGTTCTTGCCGAGAAATAAATAGTGCACGCGCAATGTAGGCTGCTGAAGGTACCGGCTCAGCGGCAAGACCGCCACAGTGGTGGCCGATGTGTCGCCAGTGCGAACCATTTATAGTGGCCACGATAGTGGCCAAAGCCGACGATGCGGCGGCCAGAAAAGACGTGTCCCGGCGCCACGCACCTGGCGCTGTTCCAGATGAGCTCCTGCGAGCGCTCGGCGTTGAGCAGCATCTGGAGCAGGCCCGCCGACCCGATGACCCCGTCCTTGGGGAACAGCGGGGACGGGGGGCCACCGTCCGATGGCGGCGACAGCATGCCTGCCAGCGGCAGGGCGTCGAAGTGCGCGTGCGCCTTGCCGCCGGGGGGTCCTCCGAAGGCCAGGGACGGCAGCAGCAGGCCCGGGGCCGTCGCCCTGGGAGCGGCCTGGTTTGGGTGGTGGTGCAGGGCACCGTGGGCGTCTCCGCCGCCTCCTCCGCAGCCGGGATCCTTGAACTTGGGCTTCCTGGGGCCTCGTTCGTGTTGCACTGCTGGAGAGAAGGGTGGCGTGGACCCGGTCAGGGCCTCCGGCTCGTGTCGGCCCTTCCTGCTCAGAGTTCCGTATCTTTCGGATTATAGGCCGGTTTCACGTAGCGTACTTCCAGCTCGAAATCTCCCCAGACGAACTTTAGCTGTATGTCTTTCCATGCGTGGAGGCGGTGTTTTCTAGGCCGATCGAGTTCATTTTGCGTCACAATCGACTGCCTCTGCCGGAGTAGTCGGCTAAGGCGTTTAATCTGGTGCACTATTTTTATACATACCCGTTTTTATTCAGACTTCAGACGTGCCGGCGTTTGAGACGTCGACCCGTCGGTGGCCACAAAGGCCGTGCTGCCCAGGTGGCTCCGAAAGGTAACAAATCGGAATAAACTGTATTTATGCGAGGCAATTACGTCCCTGATCGTACTTACTGAAAGCTGTTGTTGATGAAGCCGCTCGACATGCATTTAACAACACCAAAAACGACGCCAATAACTAAGCGTCTTCGTATAAACAAATGGGACGCTGTTCATCAACATAGCGGCACACGAAACGGCAAATGCAAATTACAACATAAAAAAATCGTCCTTAGATAAGCCGTATACGGCGCATTATCCGCACGTTAAAAAAAATATTATAGCACCACATTTTGAAAATGTACTGCCGGATTAGCGTACAAAGAAGCTTATATGAAACAGAAAAGATTACTAACATTATTGTCCATTCATCAAATCCACCGCTTCTCGTAATACTAAACGGGCTTGAAACAGCAATAACAACAACAACGACCACCACCACCACCACCACCACCACCACAACAACAACAAGAACATACAACCCCTCTATAGGCCGCACCTGTAGAATATCCATCCCGCATAAAATTTGAACTTTTAAATATGTACAGTCCGCAGATTGTAGGCCGAAAAATTTGTTAAAGGGGCGGTGCAACGATGTTCAATTGGAATGTTTTTCACTTTACACGAACTTACTGGCACTAGTGGGACTCAAGGTTACTCGCACGCAACGCCACTGGCCAAGAAACTCCTTTGTTGCGGTGTAATTTCAGAGACAAAAGCGATCATTTTCATTCAATCTCTCCTTTGCGAAATTTGATGACGTAAAGTGGGGATCGCAGTACACCCATATGACGATATTTGAATGCTGTTCATAGATTGGAGCCGAGCATTGCGTGGGCACTCGATTTGGGCTCGTGATAATTACTAGCTCGAGAAGCATTCGGGTAGTGGCCCGTGTCCAATCGCTGCAACGACGACAATAGCCGAGCCATAACAACGTCTGGAACTCAGCGCGTGTCCTGTGCTTTGCCAACCCCAGCGCGTGGCTATGATCAACATTGGCGGCATATATTCGGCTCCAGATCACGTGGCCGCTTGTTCTGGCTGCGAGTTGATGGGGTGAACGCTGCTCGTTTTTCTTTAATTTTTTACTGGGACTTCTATTGCGTGGGGTGAAAAACGAACGCGTGTTTCATAGGTCATTAACGTCAGGGATCCGTTCTAAGCGGTATTTGCGCAAAGTAAAAAAATTGTTGCATCGCCCCTTTAAGTATTACGTACCGTTCGTAACGGTCCAAGACAAAAGGGAGTTTTCGTAGATCGTTTTCGCCGTCGCGCAACACTCTCTGCAACCCGCTACGATACCCGTAACTCTACAGTCAAGCCCATCGGCGCGCAGGCGCAGTAGCGACTTCTTCGTTGCGGAGGGCTTAGCCAAGGGGGAAACGCGGTCTACGAAAACTTTCTAAAGTTCACACTGGCCTTCTGGCCCCGCTGGCAAGGGATATCGGGCGGGTAGGAAACGATTTTGGCCGGGATGCATTCAACAGAGTCAAGCCTGGTTATCATGGTGCAATATTGATTGCGATTTCGCAAGTGCGACATTGATCACCGTACCGACGCACCAAAAGAGCCGTCATGGTGCGTCGGCGGTAAACCTCTGCCTCGGCGCCGCGCGACAGCGCGACTGCGTGATGACCATCGTTCTCTCGTAGGCCATGATGCCCATTTCGATATATTGTAACGAAGAAAATAGGAATCCTCTTCTCCGCTGATAAAAGATACTGATATTACCAAACACAACTGTTTATTTATGGAATATAGACAAATACTCTTTTACATCACTTTACACATTATATAATTTGAGATTAAACTCTCGGGGGTACTACTCCCAACCTCGGGCGACTTCCCCTGCCGTCCTCCTCGACCACACTTTCAGCGGGTGCCCCGACCACAGCCAAACTCGACAAACAAGGATCTACGCAAAGGCGGGCGAGCCGAACTCCTCCACAGCCGAAGGGATCGGACGTGCAGGTTGGTCTTCAGAGGCAGGGACATGTCCAGAGTTTGGTATCCGGGAGCCAAGTCCCTAACGCCCCTTCGGTGGCCGCTTATATTAAGTTCAGCAGCATTCTGGGGTCCTACAGTCCACCAATCAGAAAGTTTTAGGAGGACCAATCAAGAGTTTTTTTTTTTTTTTTTTTAGCACCAATCAAAAGGCTCGGAGCCCAAAGCAAATACTAACATTCCAAAAACAAGCGCATACACAAGACAGAACACATTCCAAAAGAAGCTCACAAGAGCAGTCATAAACAATAAAAAAGCAAATTCGTAGAGAGAAGTCATACATACACAGAGCAAAACCACCTCCGAAGCAGAGATCCCAAAAGCAGACTTACACATGACAAAACATTTCCAACGCGGGGTTCTATAAACTAAGTGTAGCGTTACAGCGTTCAGGTTCGCAAAGGCAAAAACATAAAGTGAAGCTAGACAAAACACTCGCGCTAGCAAAACTTCGCGACAATACAGTCCATTACAACTCACAACTCAAGAACAGCAGGAGACCCGGGGTCCTTTCCTCTTTCCACTGTCAGAGCGAGTGCTGCGGAGGAGGAGAGCGGACCCCAGCGTTTGCTGTGCTAATGCCTTGAGTTGTGACATTAAAGGGGCACTCAAACAGTTTTTGGAGAAGCTACTTTTTGGTGCGATGGCGTTAAGGAAGTGTCAGTGAATGAGTATCTTCAGTTTTAGAAGGCAGAACCGCGTATTAATCACGCAGGAATAAAATACGTGCGGACTCTTTTCTGTACTTGCGAGGACCAATGAAATTATCGTATGTTTGAACATTTTGGCGGCCTTTGTAAAGTTTCGCTAAAGAAACAATTTTCAGTTCATTTAAATATGTTGTGCATGATAATTTCAAAAGACGTAAAATATTTCTAGTTTAGAATACGCGATACTGCAATTATCGTTTCACAAACAAGGGACTACGTTTTCTCCTTGCCTTCCTCCGCGGGGGGTGAATTTCCCGCTCCCCCGGGATGCGCGGAAGCGCACGTATCTGCGCGCGTTGCAGGCCGGTCGAGCCGGTCGTGTCGGTAGCGGGCCGGTCAGGCCTCGGTGGTGGTCGTCGACGTGGACGGCGTGGTGAAAGCTCATCGTTCCGCGTAAAAGCGCTATCCCTTGACTGTGAATTTTCGTCGTGTGTCGCTATGATAACCCAGCACGTACTAAAAGGGAAGATCCACCTACTCGTGCGGCGATGTCGTGGCGGCACTCTCAAGACAGCAGAAACGCCCGTGCCGTCGTGTTTGTTTACTTCGACTACAGTGGTGCTTTCTAAGCATTTGTGTCCTCGAACATCGCCCGGATTTCTTATTTGGCGCATTTCATGCGTGTGCTCAAGTTCAAGGTATTACTGGCGCGTACCGTATAAAGGATGCGAATTTTCACGCGTTTTCATCACCGGAGAGAAGTGATTAGTGTTAGCAATCCTGAACGCTCGCAACGTCTATCTGATCACGAAATCATATTTCTATGTTGCTATATCGCTGCTAAGATTACATTGTTTTTTATAATCGTAGAAAAGGCGTGTGGCGATTTTTGTACTGTTGCAATGTCGAGTATTAGAGTCGTGATCGTCCAAGACGGCGTACTGCATCTTTTTATTTTCTTTTTTTCATCCACTGTACCCTGCAAGCCTATCAAGAAAAAAATAATAATAAAGCTTTAGGCTATAGACAACTGTCTGTCTATATTCGGTTACGGCATTGAGTAGCAGTGCGTCCCCTTTTTAGAGGGGCCGCTGAAACAGCTGACGGCCGCGTATAGAAGCGGTCGCCGTGCTGACGACCCGCTGCGCTTGTTGTAGTGGTTGCAGGTGTGTGTACGCGCGGCACAGAGCGGTCGTTCCGGTCGCAACAAACGCAGTCGTAGGTACGCGCTCGTTGCACATGTCTGAACCAGCCTTTCCCCCGTCCTCCCGAGGCGAAAGGCAACGTGGCGACATCGTTTGACATCACGTACCAGAGGTAACGCTGCGATGTCAGACGTTGGTTCGGTTAAGACTTGCCCCAACCGCAAATCGAAGAATGCCCGAAAAGGTCTGCGTTTCGCCGTCCTCGGAACCCGAACATGACTCCGAAGCGCTGCTATCGTCCACATCGCACGTCGAAGTGGCGTCATAGGAAATCATCCCCAGGTCGGCTGTCCGCCGAAGAATTTCAACCTCTAACGGCGTCAGGTCCTCGAGCGTAGAGAACTCCGCCATGATCGAAGCTCGAATGACAAAGAGGTTCGGCCGATGCGGCTACCTCGGGATCACTGCGCGACGGAACGTCGTCCAACGCCATTGGCCCGAGATCCTTTTGATAAGCGTGCGAGGACCAATGAGAGTGGTTTCGTTTTCGGGTGGATCCGAGGTTTGGCGGCCTTCAATTATATTTTTATTAAAGAAATAATCACCGTATGACTATATTTCTTGGTTTTTAGGGATACTTAGGGGGTCTAAATTCAGCTGTCATCATCAAAACACGAACTCAAAAACCACTTGAGTGCCCCTTTAAGCAATGCAAAACGTCAGCTTGCATTGCTTAATGTCACAACCCAGACTGCGTTTTTTTTTTTTTTTTTTTGGTTTAAACGTAAGTGTCGGCATCGTCATTAGCGAGTTTTAGAATAGGGGGACCCCACAGCTTTGGGTGTCCCAAACGGCTCGGGGCATCGCAATGGGCATGCGCAGAAGTTCTGCGCATGCGCACTGGGACGCCCGAAGCTGTTTGGGGCACCCAAAGCTGTGGGGCCCTTTATTCTAAAACTCGCTATTCGCTGAGCTGCCTCCGTAATTTGCGGTGATTGGCTCTCCGAGTGTTGTGCGGGAAGGTAGACGCACGGGCTTTTTTTTAGAGTGATAGCCGTCCTCCGATAGGCCTCAATAATCTCCTGCCCGAAGCGGTTGCGGCGACATCCTATTGGTCGTCGTGACGGACGAAGTTTAAAGCGCAAAATAATCTCCAGGCTATACTCCTCTCACCCATAAGCTGAGACTGCAGTGGAAGCTACATCCTCGTTGAACCAATCATACGTCTCTCTTTCGCCACGTCATCACGCTCCAGGCCATACCCACGCGCGGAAAGCCGGGTCAGGTGATTAGAGGGAGGCAGTTGATTGATCTGGCGGTCACGTAGCTCCCACCGTAGTCTCAGCTTAAGGGTGAATGAACTTCGACGCCTGGGGCCCTAATCTGGACATTTGGCGAGAAAGCCGGCGAGAAATCTGGCGTCCGTGATTGGCCGACGCCGCACTTGACCTTGGCGCCGGCCAATCATAGCTGCCAGATTTCTCGCCGACTTTTCCGCCAAGTGTCCAGATTAGGGCCCCACTGGACGGCTCATTGTAGCAGTCTGCGGCTTATTGTGGAACGTCTCGGCCTAACAGCGGGTACTGGCTACGTTTACATGGATGCGACTGCAGCGCATCGGATCCAGTTAACGAATCGAATCGGCCCATGTAAACAACTCGGATCGGATCGGATCGGATCCGATCCGATCCGCTGGGACGGGGTGGTTTTGAGATGGTCAATCCGAATCGAGACTCTCCATGTATACGCTAGCGGATCGAATCGAGTGCTCGGGCGAGGGATTACGGGAGCTTGCTTTGCATGCCGCTAGGCAAACCGGACCCCTCGGAAACAATCTGAAGGTCACGAGGTTTGCGTTGTGATCCCTCGACACGAGGTGCCGCTACTGGTCGATCCGAATCCATGTAAACGCAGTGGTTGAAGTGGATCCGATTCGCTAACTGGATCCGATGCGCTGCTGTCGCATCCATGTAAACGTAGCCTGATAATCTGTGTCAAAGGCCCGGCAACTTCGGTGAAATGTTGGCGCCTCCTTTGAGATTCTGAAGGCAAAGTCGGTATGCTCAGAAAGAAGAAGTCGCCTGCTATCTCTTTTTATTATGTGTTGTTCCCGTCACTTTCTATTTTTGCAGTGGCCGGGGTTTGTGTAGTGCCCGCGAAAAAACAAGCACGGCAGTAACAAATAAAAAAAAAAGCGTTTCATTACTACTTCGAATTAGTGAGACTTAATGCTCATTGTTCCGGCGCACATCGCAATTTTCGAATATAATCGCTAAAAAAAAAAAAAAAAAGAAGAAGAAGAGAAGAAAAAAAGAAACGATTAATTGGTTAAAAAGTTTGGTCGCGATTAAAAATTAACTGATTATTCTGAAAGTTAATTCATCAGTGGCCCACCCCTAGTTAATATTCTTTGAGTATGTCGACACCTAACAGATATCTGTTGTACTCGATCTGGTGTAAAAGTTCAGTGCTAGAAATAAAACTAAGTATACGATCAAATGAAGTGCTAGGGTGATCTTACAGTAAAAGGACAGGGTGAAAGTGTATATCATCATCATCATCATTTATTATTCCTTGAAGGCCCAGGGGACATTATACAAGGAAGTGAACGCTTCAAAAACAAACAAATAACACAACTATTTATCAACAAAAACACGCTGCAATCTAGTTACAGGTTAGAAAAAAATAAGCTAATGGCTGCAGAAAGTGTTTTAGTGTCAGATAAGGAAACAATTACGTCAGGCAGTGAGTTCCAGTCTTCAATGGCCAATGGTAAAGTAGACATTTGGTGAGTGACGGTTGAAGATGAAATCGGACGGAGTTTACAAGAATGGTCGAGACGAGGGAAAATGCGGTAGGAGGCGATAGCAAACTCTGTCTGAGATGACTGTTGTAATAAAAGATCCGATGAAGAAGAGAAAGACGAGACACCCTGCGGCGGTGAGAAAGGGTGTCAAGGTTAGCTGATTGGCGAAATCCTGATGTGCTTGCGTAAGGGGAATAGTCGGAATAAATAAAACGGAGGGCTCTGCTTTGAACGGATTCCAGGTTGCTAGTTAGGTATGCCTGCCACGGTGACCATATGGAAGAAGCGAATTCTAGTTTAGTTCTGACCAAGGTAGTATAAGCTAGTTGTTTTACTGGGGATGTATAGCTTGTCTGAGGTTACGGCGAAGAAATCCGAGAATGCGTTTAGCATAGGCGATGACAGATATCAAGAAAAATTCTGGAATATATATCTCATGAAAATTCTGGAAAATTATTTTTGGCAAAACCCCGAGACTGGGGGGATAAAAGGACAGCACAACACAAAGTCTCAATTGAGACTGTGTTGTGTTACCTTTTTTTTCCTCCAGTCTTGGAGTTTTGTCTAAAATGTTAAACCTTCACCAGCTTGTTTGCGCCCTAACTTTTTGTTGAAAAATTATGCCGTCATTTTTCCTCAAAACCAGAGAAAGCGCCTATAATGTGTCCAATGAATACAACATCTCTGCAATGTGCACAACGTGGTGGATCTTCCCCACAGAGGAGCTAAATATTTGTGGGTGATATAGGAATGACCTATTCGAAGACATAATAATACTCTGTGGAACCGATTTTTGAAAATAGTCACTCTCCCACAACCCATGAATGAGCTTGGTGAAGCGAAGCTTATTATCAAGTTCTCAGTCCTATCCTGTCTGCCATCTATGGAAAATTGATGCCCTTGCAACTGGTTTGATGTCCTGGTAGGGTATGGAGGCTGCTGATTGCCAAAGGTTCCTGGAGGATGAAGCGAGTCTATCAGCTTTTTCGTTGCCTAATACCCGCGCGAGTTGCAACCCAACAAAATATAATATAGTTTCTGTTCTTCAAAGCCCGTTCAATTTTGGTACGCACAAGCTGTACGAGCGTATTTTTGGTGTCATTCAAGAAGATAAAGGCAGTAATCACACTGTGAGTGAACAAAGTAAGACGTTTGACCCTGGAAATGTTCTCCGACTGTATGGCATATCCGGCAAACGATAGCTAGGCTCTTAGCACCATCAGTATAAAACTTCGAATTATGAGCATATTTCGCCAGTACTTTTTTAAATTCTTGACTACCGGAGGAAATTTAGAAAGTTATAGTCATTATCTAATTGGTAATTTTCACATCTTCCATTTAAATTGCACGTCATTATCGTTTGGCCATACGAGACAAAACATAACTGCATGTTCGGTCATTTTGCCAAACGCGTTGGCAAAAAGTGTTTTGAAACGAAACAAAGTTTTACTGAAATACTTTTAATGTTCCACAGATCTTTCAAACTATAGAATTGTTACTGTGGTGATTATGCAATTTCATTGCACGCAAACACAGTGTGGCGATCGTTGGTGGCACTGCAGTGGTTTTCACGTTTGTTTTCGCTGTTTTTGTTTTTATTGATGGTGTGGCCGCTGTCTTCTGATTTGGACGTTATACAAAGTAACGGTTATATGTACTGTCACATAAAACAACAAGGGTAGTATGCGAAGGTCGGGGAGGGAATGTATAACGACGGGAGCTGCCGCCTGGTTTCCCGGAGTCCTCCCCCGTGAGCTCGTCTTCAAATTTCCCGACTCGTGCGCGGGAAGTGTCTCTCGGCACCTCGCTCGGTGGTTCCCTTCCCCTCTTCCCCTCACCTTTCTCGTCCAGGCTCGGTGGGGGACCGCGTATATCCCTAGGTTCTGAACTGCCCTGTTCGAGACTCGGGTTACTACCGAGGCCATGGGCGGCAGTCGGCCGCGTCTGTGGCTGCGGTCACATGGATACGACAGTAGCGCATCGAATCGAGTTAGCGTATCGAATCGTGCCATGTAAACGCCTCGATTCGCCAGCCAACCGCATCGAATCGAGTCCGATCCGATCCGTTTGAGGAGGTTCATTTGAGATTTTCAAGCCGAATAGGGACCTTCATGTAAACTCCAGCGAATCGAATCGGGTGTCTAAGGGACGGGGGAAGGGGAAAAAGAAGGGGGAGAAGAAGGAAGGGGGAAAGGTTAAGATTACCTTCAAACTGCTCCCCTCCCCCTCTCCGTTTTGTGCTGCCGTCCAGACCGCGTAGCCACCGATGGACTCCCCTAATCCCCCCCCCCCCCCTCCCCTTTCCGACAGGTCACGTGGGCTGTGCTGTAATCATTCGACGCGAGGTATTGCCACCGGTCGATCCGAATCCATGTAAACGCAGTGTAAACGCCCCGTCGACGCGCGCCAGTCAATGGAACCGAAGGTAACTATCTGCCATTTAAAGTGAATTCAGTGCTCTAACTCAGTTTGATGTGCTACGGTCGCATTCATGTAAACGTATAGCCTGTGACATCCACAGTCGTAAATATTGCGAAACCAGCTTTCCTTTGACTCTGCCCAAAAATAAACCCAACCTGAACCAAGAGGTCTTAGAAAGTAACAGGGCCGTGCCATGTATACGGTGGCAAGGGCAGAATCAAAATAAAATACGTTTGAACAACAACCACAGGGCAATGACCGTCTGGGGAGGGGGGGGGGATTTCCCCGCTTAGTGTGCGAATCTGGGTTTGAGTGTGTAGAACAAAGGGCAGTGTGAGAAGAGACTCGAAGGTGAACGGACGCATCGCGTCGTCGAGCGGGGCGACGAGACCACTGTCAATGGCCCCTTGTCAAGTACAGGACAGAGTTCCGTCAAATGTGTGCGTGCCATCTCAAAAAGTGAATGTGAGGCCAAAGGGCCCCGCCCATAGTGAGCCAGCCAACCACCGGAACTCCTCCATCTTGGACGGACCGCGCAGGGAGCCGTCGTCAACCATCGACACGCCAGACGAGACTTTTTGCACACGCCGTTACTTTTTGGAATTAACAGATTCTTGATTCGGTTAATCGTAGCAGTTTATTAGTGATTGTATAAGTATCTGTAAATCTAGATTTGTTAACCCTATTTTTGTAAGCGTTATATCCAGTATTACCGAAGGTATTCGTGCAGGGTGTATGCCGTGTAACTAACTTTCTGACTACAACTAAATTAAAGTTTCTTCGTGTTTTTGTCACACGTCTCCGTCTTTCTTCATTGGTCAGACTCTCTACCAGAGCGTGGGTCTATCGCTCGGTCAGTGGTCGACACTTTAACAACGTCACGCCCAGAGAACTCTCTGCAGAATTTTTTGGTTGTAACGTGGACCGAGAAGTACGCTACAAAGTCCATGCAACGTAGACCGGGAACGCCTCGCGGGAAGATGCAATCGATGATGGTCGTTTCCGCTCCTGGTCATCCGGACCCTGATCTTGGGGCGGTCGCCTGCGTTTTGGGTGACATTGTGAAGACTAGAGACGAAATAGCGCACGCGAAAGAGAAGCTCGGTTTTGTAGGAAAACAGATTTGTCACACGGTTTTTTGTTTGGGACGCTCCGCGCGCTTCCTTCCAGCACCACCCAAATACAAAGCCTTGAATTTCCAGGGTCACCAAAAGAAGGGAAGCGCACTTTCCTTCCTGCCCTTTCCACTCCTCGCTCCGGGTGCTCTTTCTACACCACCTGTTTCTGATCCTCTATTTCTTTCCCTTTCCACCACTCTCCGCTACGCGTGCCTTCTCACACCACCTGCTTCTGCTTCTCCCGTTCCTGCGTGCTGGGTCCGTAGCTCAGTCAGCAGCACACTCTGCTTCCACGCCGGTGACCGGGTTTCAATCCCTCGCACCGGTTGCCATTTCTTCTCAAGATGGTCTGGCGGTTACGGACTGACCGACCTACACATTTTGTGCATTGTGCATACGCGGCTCCTGACGTTGGTTGGCCCTATAAAGCTGCCGCTTTAATATGCCGATGAATAGACTATTCCCGATTAGTCTGGAGCTTACTGCCACACCTCCTATGTTTTCTGCAAGTATGGGCGTTTTCTCAGGACAGCAGTTTTAAAGTAGCACTTTTTTAACCACCCGAGAGTGGGTGGAGAATACGAAGAATCTAAAGTGGGAAGAAAAATGAACAGCATGAAAGAAGGCAACGTCTCTTCCACTTTAGATACTTTGTATTCTCCACCTAGTCTCAGGTGGTTTAATAAAATGGTAAACCTAAAGCTCGCCTGCGCCATCACTATTTTAACGATAATTCTAAAATACAGTTTTCAGGAGTTTTTTCACCACGCCCTTTGCACGCGGATTAAACTTCACTAAACTAATAATTTACCAGCAAAATAAACAACATGACATATCCTATAGCCGTGAATTTCAGACTACTGTATAAAACACCAGCGATCGTCTCCGAGACATCTCGCCGCCACGATAGAGTTTGGAAACCCGAGAGGCGTCCCCAGAGGAGCCACACAAACATATTAAACTTTCGAAACACTAATAACATGTTGATTCCTGTGAGCCTGGCGTCCCAACAACGCGAAGCACAGTTTCATCGCTGTAGCAAAGCCGCGAGCGCCCCGCTGTACGACGCTCTATCCGGAAAAATAAGCACAGCAACGCCTTCGCGCTCCGCGCTTCCTCCCAGCTCTCAGCTTTTTCACACGTATACAAGCACGCCGAGTGCAGGGCTCGAGAGATCCGTGCTCGGGGCGGCGTTTTCTCGAGAAGCGTTACAAGAGAGGGTAGCGCCGCGCTCCTCGCTGCTGTTTGACCGGGGTTTAGACGCCTCGCCTACCTCGTTTCCCAAACAAGCTGCACCGGCACACGCCGCGAGAGGCGCGACGAGCGGCACTTAGCCCACGCTCTAACTCGTTTCCCCCTAAGCTGAAAGCGCCGCGGAAGCTAAAGCGCTCGACGGACCAAATCAACTCCCTCCTCTTCATCGCCTCGCCCCGCTCTCTGCGCGTAGGTACTGGCGGGAACGTGATCACGTGACAAAAGGCAGACGTATGACTGGGCCGACGAGTTGGTAGCTTTCACCCCACTGTCAGCGTAGGAGCGGAATGAGCATAGCGCGCGCGCACGGCCGTGTGGCACTTCACGACGGAGCCGACAAGCGGCTAAGGCCAGCGGAGGATGACCGGGTGGGAAAGCAGAACATCAGCGAGCCCCGAGCTACGTCGTCGTCTGCTGTGTCAATAAGCGCCTTCCGGGAAGGGGGGCTTAGAGGAAAACGTGACGGCGGAGCCGCGACACGGGCCCCGGTGCTCTTTGCCATATAAATCCGTTGCTCCGCGCGCCTCGAGAGCGTCGGGGAGAAGATATCGGGCCTCTACTCTGTTTCACGTTACGATGGACCGCAGCGAACGCTACACGAGCCATCCCACCGAATCCAGCGTTCTGGGCATACCACGTGACGACGCGCTTTGCACGTTGCCGCTTGAAAACGTCGGGGCATAGACGCGGACATTTGCGGCCCGAAGAGCCCTTATGGCTGACCAGTGGCGTACGCAGGATTTCATTTCGGGGGGAGAGGGGGGGGGGGGGGGGGGGGACAAGATAAAAAGAAAAGAAAGTCTAAAAGGAAATAAAAGCATTTTCATTTTTTTTATAACCATGCATTCTTCTATTACGTAATTAAAATAAAGTTGTCATACTGGTTTTGGGATGATTATGACACAAAAGAATGATGCCCCGGAAATTCCTCACCAGGAAGGCATTTGCATTTTACTTTTTTTATTTACAAGTCGCGTCAACAGAAGGCACCAGAGTTAGCAGAAAACAAGAATCATAAAAGCAAATATTTTATAAAGCACGACTCCAATGCACGAAGCCTCCAGTCATCGGGGCTGATAAAACAATGATGCATAAGTAGAAATGCGGAACACCTTGATGGGTAGACGATAAACACTCGAAAGCTGCTCCACCATAAATTACTCCCCATCTTAACCTGATCTAACCAACAAAAACCTCACGTAGTTTGTTCGTTGGAGTCGATTTCTAAGGTTTCCGAAGTCCGCGCTCACAAAAGAAAGTCAAGGAAGTCACACAACGCAACAAAGGAACGATGTAAAATGGTTTACACACTCACATATTGCACTTGGCTCTCGTCCTGAGGCAGCAGGTCGCACACTCGCGCCCCTATCTCGCGAGGGTTTCAAACTCCCGATGACAACTTCCGTACTCGAACCTTGAACGGCAAATCCTGCGCCTTTTGGGTGCCTATATTCACTTTGCTAAGACGTTTCCCGCCATCCGAGAAGCCAATCAGATATCGCTCTTTTTAGACGAATGGGAGCCACGCGGTACAAAACAAACACATACAATACAACATCCAATTAAGAAAGGACACGTGCATAGACTCCCGAAAACTCCCAAAAACCTTCGCCCTAGCTGTCGACCGTCAGCCGGACACCGCTTCCAGGAAAACCCCCTCGTCGGGGTGCAATAGCAGTACCGACGCTTCTTCTCAAAATAAAAAAAAAAAAGGCTACAAAACATCGAGGGGCCCCGCTGCGCTCGAGCGAAGTAAAGCGCATGGTACGCACCCAGAGCGGGTGTCCTCGAGGAACAGTTACAGGGGACACGGGGCCGCTCCGTGGCGACGACAAACCAGTCCTGGCGGCTCCGCGAGAGGGACATGGGGCACTCGCGAAGCAATAAAAGTACAAGTAAAGAAATATATATATCGGTAATTGATTATTCTCCAGTCATATTACATAAAAGACGTTAAAACTGCACATTTTTTATTATTTTTACTATGTCATAAATGGCATATTGCATTCCCTTCCTTTTTTAATTCCCTTTTTTTACAACTTCTCCACGAAGTTTGATATTGATAAACCCGAGAGTCAGTGGCCTCGCCGACTCCCCCCCCCCCCCCCCCCCTCAGAAATTTCGGGGGGGGGGGGGGGGGGCCGCGACGCCTTCGGCCCCCCCCCCCCCCCCCCCCTGTGTACGCCACTGTCGCTGACGGCACCTTATTATGCACAAAGGAGCGGCGATATATCACCTGTAAGGTCTGTACCTTGTTATTTTCTAGCTTACTTCGCAGGAAAACATCGGAATCGCGCATTGTATAAAAGTGAATAAGTTGACAAGAGCTCGAGCGACCTCAACACGACGCGGTAAAATGAACACGCCTAACATTTCGTCTGCGTTCTTTCTCTGCTCTTCTGTCGCTTTCTTTCTCGTTCTTTCTCTTGGGACCGCCGATGTCAGCGCCCAGGATTTTCCACGTTCTGCTCCCGTCTTTACCTTGCTGCACGCCCTCCCGAAGGTCATGTGACACTCACGTAGTCTGGTATATGGGCTTCGATGGCTTATAAGTAGGGGTGTGCGAATATTGAAATTTTCGAATACGAATCGAATACGAATAAGGCAAAAAACGGGCTTCGAATATCGAATCGAATATCGAATATGTGTTTAGTAATAAAATATTGCAAAACAAGAAATAACAGCAGGTTTTATGGCGTTTTTAAAAATAAATCAATGCAACTACATTTTACTGGGCTGCAGGAGGCTAGAGATACTTCTAGTAATGCACTCATACGAATTATCGTGTAGGAAAAATAACTGCTCAACGTGTTCAGAAAGTAAGCGCTCCCTACGCGCCGTGACAACATTTCCGTCAGTAAAAAGACCCTTTCACTCGGGAAACCTGCGAAATTTCACTAAAGTTGAAGAAGTTCGACTTATGAACAGTGTTGCCCGGCTGCTACACGAATATTTCGAAATTTGGGAAACAAATAATTTAGAAAGTAGTTTATTTGATATTTTCAAGTTTCAAGTTTCAAGTTTCTTTATTCCTCTTCAACAAAGAAGAGAGGGAGGAGGGAAAAAAGCAGTACAAAACTGCTTGACAGTGCCCTCTCCTCCCCCAACAGCAACAGCAGAAGAGGCACTCAAAACAAAATCACTCTCAAGAGTACACAATCAGCTTTCTGTCAAAACTAGTAAAGATAGTATGCGTTTGTTGGAACAGTTTTCAATTGTTATATTCCGAGATAAAAAATAGTTTAACATTTTGGGTAGCTGGTATCTCACCATCTGATTTCCGCAGTTTGTTCTCGAGCGCGGGACCGTCCAGGCGTCGGCATGGCGGGTGGCATACGAGGTGTTTAGTGAGTGGAGGGAAGAAAGGGAAAGAAGACTGTTTCCCGGGTGGTTTATCGCTGCTTTATATGCTAGGGCAAGTTTATACTCATAATAATTCTTGATTGGCACAATTCCTAATTTATTGAATAACGGTGCCGTGTGGCTGTCATGTGCTTCATTACACAATATACGAATTACTTTTTTCTGAAGTATATGAATGCGATGAATATTTGCAGAAGTTGTAGTCCCCCATACCAAAAAAACAGTAATTAAAACAAGAGTAGAGTAAAGAGTTATAAACAAGTCGTAGTACAGACTGGGGTAAGGTTTTTCTATGCCTATAAATTATACCTACAAATTTCGATAGTTTTTTTTCGCTACCATCTGAACTGTTTCATCCCATCGCATGTATTCATTAAACACAACACCAAGAACTTTGACATTCTGCACAATTTCGATACCACGTGAGTCTAAGGAGAGAAGCTGATTTCCCCTTATTTTTACCCCCTTTGCCCTGAAAACAACAGCTTTCGTTTTATTACTATTTATCACTAAAGAGTTCTGGACTGTCCACGTATAAAGCTTTTCTAGAAACGTATTACCTGTCTTCATAATGTTTGAAATATCGGACCCTGCAAAAAATATACTAGCATCACTGCATAAATTATCATGCTTGCTTCATCGTCAATGTTAGCTATGTCGTTAATATACAGGTTAAATAAATGAGGCCCTAAAATACTACCTTGTGGAACACCTGCATTAAGTTTTCTAGACTCAGAACGTTGGCAATTTATTACGACACTTTGAAAGCGAAACTGTAAGTAACTCTCGAGTATTTTCAGGGCTATTCCCCGAATACTAGAAAGTTCTAGTTTTTGAAGGAGAGTTTTATAATTAATACGATCGAAGGCTTTTGAAAAATCGATAAAGATTCCCAATGTAAGCAGTTTATTTTCAATATTGTTTAGAATTATATCTTTTTGGTTAAGTAACGCTAACTCTGTCGAGTACCCTTTCTGAAACCCGTACTGCCGGGGGCTAAGAATTGAGTGTTTCTAAAAAAAAAGTGTAAAGTCTTTTATGTATGATGTTTTTCAATCCTTTTGAAAATATTGGTAAAATGGAGACTGGCCTGTAATTACTAAGATCATTCCTATCCCCTGCTTTATATATGACAGAAACCTTTGCTATCTGCATTTTACGCGGAAAAACACCAGTTTCTAGACATACATTAAATATATGAGTTAAAATAAAAGCAATAGACTCTATAACATATTTAATGGGCTTTATTTGAATGTCCTGAGAATCAGAACTTTTGCTGTTTTTTTAGACTCATAAAAATTGAAATAAGTTCTTCCCCACTAGTTGGAGAGAGAAATATGCTGTCTGAAAGATATTTTACATATTTTGAAGCTTCAACAGAGTGAACGCTGTTCACTAAGTCGACAAAAAAATCATTAAACGCGTCTGCAAGAGCTTTACCTTTTTTAATATCTCCCCCAATCGTAAGTTCGGTTGTTTCTCCAAACTGACGTCCTTCATGTAATATCGAATTTAACTTCTTCCACAAAACATCCGTTCTCTTTTCATCCCGAAAAAGCAAAAAATAGTATGACCGTTTGGCGCGCCCTAGCTCACTTGTTATCTTATTTCTTTGCCTCTTAAAACTTGACAATACAACTGGATCCCTTGTATGCATAAATTTTCTATAAAGTGCATCTTTTTTCTTCATCATTTTTAATATTTCTGGTGTGACCCATGGTTTTCTACATTTTTTATGAACTATATGCTTTTTGTACTTAAATACACGGTTATATATATCGCAAAACGTTTCAAGAAAACTCTCGTATGCCTCGTCTGCCGACACCTTAGACAGAAGCGCACTCCAGTCTGTTGTGTTAATTTGTTCTTGAAAAGATTCGAGACTTTTAGTACTAATATCACGGTAATGAAGGTTAGGCACACATATTTTCTTGTGTTTGATATTATCTAGAGTTATAAACATAAAAATAGGGAGATGATCACTTATTGTCGCCCCTATAACACCAGCATGTGCGTGTTCCTGTTCCTTTTATAAAATGGTTACCAATGTTTACGCCATATAAAAGTGGAAATATGCGCTTTTAACGCTTTCATTAGCTATTAATGGGAACCAGTGATGCCAATAAACCCAACAAATATTGCACTTTTCCTCCGCCAGGTAAAGTCAACTAGCTTTTTTTTTTTTTTAATTTTCGCGCATGCTCACAAAAGATGAACTTCAGTCGAACCTTTGTCGAACATCAAGTTGAAAGTTAAAAAAAATCGAACTTGGTCGAACTCGAACCTGGCCAGGTTCGCGACATCCTTAGTTTTGACTGCACGGGAGTGGCAGGAGTTGTTGTCGATGGCGATGCAATGTTCTGCTCGCACATAGATTTTTTTTTTAACTTTCAAACATTTATATTAGATAACACTCTCGAGATTTATTTTATACTTATATTTCATCTCGAGCTTTATTGTGTCAATTCATAAAACGCGCAATTACATCACATATTGCGATTAAAGTGTCACACAACAAACGGCTTGGGGAAAAAAAAAAAAAAAAAAACGAAACTGATCCTGTCTTGCTGCCATCGGACAGATAGAAACGGAGCAGACCGATAACGCACGCATCATACGCCTTTCTCAGTGAACAAACATCTTCATATGGGAATGCGTGGCAGGCAGATTATTCGTTACTTGCTCGAATATTCGCAGTTTTTGCGAATATTCGCCGTTTTTCCCGAATATTCGGCTTTGACCGAATATTCGGGAACTTTTGAATATGCAGTTTTCGAATCGAGTACGTTTCGAATAAGGGAAATATTCGATTCGTATTCGAAATTTCGAATATCCGCACACCCCTACTTATAAGCATCCTCTGCGGCTCGGACGTCACGAGCCGTTCGTAAGAACCACCGTGGTACGAACCCATGGCGCTGTAAACATATACCACGTGACTACGCTCTCCGCGCATTACTGACGGTTCCTGCGCCCCTTCCAACGGTCACGCGTCACTCACACGACATCGGATTGTCTCTTACGAATCGTAGATTGATCCCTCTCTGCGCGCTTCCTTCTACGACCTACCGATAGATTTCCAGCTCGAGAGCCCATGACCTCCGAGATCGCGAAGCGCTGCCGGATCTCTAAGGCCATGGAGAGCCCGTGGCCAGTCCTAGTCAGCCTACCCTTCGCGTATGCTGATGAGGGCGCTGGTTCGTATCCGTACCCGCCGTGTATGGTACATCACCCACAGCGCACGCAGATGTAACAAAGCGAGGCATCTCTAAAGGCGCATTCCCACCGGCGATGTAAGCAGTCGCGCGATGCGACTAGATCGCATCGCAAAACAATTCGATGGTCACACTGGCGTGTGCGATGAGCGAGTCCAACGCCTTCGTAGGCGAGTCGTTTTTCGAAAACTCTCGCTCCGAACGCTGTTGATTGGCTCAGCCGCTCCGCGACTAGATCGCATCGCAAAAAGTCGGGTCAGGAAGCGACTGCTCAAATCGCGTCGCTTTTTTGCCCGCGATGGTCGCTCTTGCGATGAAAGTGATCGCGCGACTAGATCGCATTGCCGGTGGGAACGTGCCTTAAAGCGTTTCTATTTTCTTCGTCCGGCGGAGGGAGCGACTGCTTTTCGCGGAGGACAGTTCTTGGTGATTGTCGCCCCAAACGCCCGCAGGCTTACGACACAACCGATTTTCCGAGCCACGTCTTTTTGCCGCCAACCATACGTTTCCTTTCCCTCTAATTTGAATCGTCCAACTCCCAGATGCACTCTTACCGGGTCTCGACCTCAGGCCCATTTGCTCTCCCTTCCCTTTTTATGCAACCCAACTACCGGCCTTGCCTCCCGTCACACACTTGTCCCCCCCCCCCCCCCCCCATTGCTCTGCTCATCGGGCCCCGTCACTTGAGAAAGAGTATTCGCTCGTAACATCTGTGTCGTTCTTCTTGATTGTGTGTTTTGCCTATGCTATGCTGGTCATTTTCACCCCGTTCTGAAAAAGGGTTACTACACTATACGTCCTCGCACTCCAAAGTCGTAAAAAGAGGCATAGCTCTTTCCTGCCTTACTTCAGCCTTAAAGAAGTTATGCCTCCAGACCATCAAAAGCAGTTTTAATGCTCAAATTGAGAGGCTTACAGCGTCTGGGTTCCCAACGCAGGTGCTAACTGAGGTGGTAGGAACTCCGAAAAAAAAAGTAAAAGGATGTGAAAAAGCTGCACGTAATGTCGACAAAAAAAGAGTGGTGGTGGTTCCCTATATACACAGAATATCTCACAATCTCAAAAAGGTAGCCAATAGGTATGGAGTCCCCTTAGTGATGTCAGCCCCTCAAAGAATGGGTCAAATTTGTTCTAAAGTTCGAGCAAAAGTCGAAAATATTACAAAACACAGGTGTCGCACAAAACACGTCCGCCCTTACGTGCCATGTTCAACCTTTCTTGTGGTAGGTCCTACGTAGGACAGACAGGACGGTGTATTAATGACCGGTTAAGGGAGCACAATCTTTCTCTAAATTCCACGGTGGGGGGTCACCTACCTCTGCATTGTCAAGCGTGTAAGTGTACACCTTCTTTACAAAAAACCTCGATAATTGGCAGATTCCACGAAAAACATACTAGGGAAATTTTTGAAGCTTTCAGCATACTCCGCCTAGGCGAGCGTTGTGTCAGCCATCCGTCTGTGGCTTTAACTGACAAGGAAATTGCCTTTCTACAATCGTTTGAGTGTGGTTGATGGTGCGTCCTAAGCGTGCTCGGGTGCCCCCGTGCGAGTGTGGCCTCGGCTCGAGCTGATACCGCGGGCTGTTCTTTTTTCTTCTTCAATACATCGAGTTGTGAGTTTGCGCTTGTCTCTTCTCTCTTCCCTCTTTACCGTTCCCTTCTGTTTGTGCGCAATTTTAACCATGTTCAATCATTACCAACTCGCCCAACTAACCACTTTACTATAGGTCCCAGGACTTTCGGGGAAACTGTGTTCTATATTATTGTTTGTTTGTTTTTGTAACGGGCTCAAAGAAAACAGGGGCCCACAATGCTTATGAGTCCCGGACGCGACAGCAGTTAACGAATTCCGAAGTAACCTGAATCTCAAGCACCGGGGTTGGAAATGTGGGGAGTCGGCGAGAACTACCGCCGGGTCGGAACGACACGGCGGGGGGTGCGGAGCGACTCAGCGAGATGACAAGCGGTGCTGACCAGGCGTCCGGGAAAGTGGGGACGATTCCTGGAATTTCGGGGGCGCACGGGAAAGGGAGTTTACGCTGAGCATCGGAGGGGGCAAGACGGCACCAGGACTCCGAGAGGTCTCGCGTAGCTCCTAAGATCTGTAAACCAGTCCGTAACTATATATGTAAATAAATCACATAATCTATTCGTAACCTTCACCTGGGTGTCCCTCTGCCACTACATCTCCGTTGGCCAAGGCGGAATTGGGGTTGCCATCATCACATCGGCGGCAACCCAGCAAAGAACTTCAGCCTCTCTCAACGGCACCAGCGAGAGAGAGAGAGAGAGAGAGAGAGAGAGAGAGGAAAGAACATGAACTGTCACCCAAAATTTAGTTTCTTTTAGAGCGCAGCTAGGCGTTTTTCCAAATTACATTTGTTGTCGCGGTTATAGATTGCGAGCGAAGACAAAATTGAAAATCAATTAATGTGGTACTTAAGATTGAGATAATTTGAGAATACATGGCAGTGCTCGAAGACAAGGACAAATAATCTAGACAACACCGTACGCACAGTGGTGTATAGTTCTGCTCCCTTTGTCATTGTTTTAGAACGCCACCATGCACTCTAAAATTCAGCACCAACTTGCCCAAGCACTGTTTAGATTGAGAGTTTAGATTCAATTCAAATTCAGCTCGTTTTAAAGGCTAAACAATGCGTATCGTAACTCACGTCTAATTAAAAAAAGAAACAAATGCGCTGGAAAGATAAAGAAACAGAGGACGCTATTCACCACGTGCGTCTCTCCGCTTGGTCGATATCGGTGCTTCGATTAAACATTGGCAGAAAACCATAAGTGAGAAGAGAAGAGCAGCTCAAGGGCCTATCCAAACCCTCATCAACTACGCAATAAATAAAACCGCGGGTTAGGCGATGTACACGGAGGTTTCTTCTTATCTTTTAACAGTGACAACTATCTTTTTTTATTTGTCAGGCAGCGAGTTGCGGCTCCGAAAGTACACACGTCCTCTAAGCTAATTAACGCCGATCCCATCTTCTGTTTTCTGTTTTAGGTCTTGCCGTGTTTGCTCGCGTGTATTCGCTCGGGTTGGCGGCACCCCGCGTGTAGACATTGCTCGGCACCTTCGTGTTCTGTTCGTACGGCACCTGCAGAGCGTGTGTGCTTGCTTGCGTGTTTTGTTTGCGCATGTGCCGCCGCGCAAATTGGAAGCCGGAGAGTTCCCAAAATGGAGAGGCTTATATTCGTTTTTTAGCTCTTTTGAAGTAGAACGGATGTCCCGTGTTCATAGCGCCTTTTTCCGCGGTGTGCTTTTTTCGACTGGATTCTTGGTTCTGCCTGGTTTCTGCCGAACAACAAAAGCCACGAGCAAACGGAAGCGATGAAGTGTTGATGTTGAGGTATCTACATACTATATCACTCGCCTGGTTGCTTGCGCTTGCATTAGGTATGTTTGCTTGGTTAAGGGAACTAACTAATCAAGCGTTGGGAGGGCGACCTGAAATTGCTCTTTCTGTTTGCGCGTAAACGCACTCGCGTAGGTTAGTAGGAAAAATTTTGACACGGTGCTGAGTTTTCATAAGCGAACCACCAAAATGCTTCCGGGGGGATTATGTTTCCAAGCAGACACACCGTGCAACTCTGGTAAATACTAGACACAGCTCATGGTTCCGCAAGAGGGCTTTTGAAAGCTGTCGCTCGGGGTGGCGTGTTTAAGAAGGTCTGCCTTTTCTCGCCAAAGCTCCAGCTCGCACCTTTATCGCGGGTTGTTACTTCTACAGCGTGTGCCCCCACGAAATTGACAGTGTTTTCTTAATCGGAAAAATAAACTATGCATTGCCGAACGCTCATTTTCCGCCCAAATGTAGTTCTAAAATTCCAAACCATAAGTCAAAATTTCAGCATTAACCGTTATCGTATTCGACAGATATGTGATTTTCTTCAATTTTCAGAAAATGGGGCCCATTTAGTTCCCATTTTTGGTAACTAATGCCATAGAGGAGTTCGCCTCCTCTCCAGTGTTCGCTCTACTAAAGTGGAAAGAGGTGGGAGGAGCCTCCACCTCCTTCTTGACCTGTCATCGACTATAGTTTTGAGAGCATATGTGAGGAGGGCAGAAACTGGGAAATTTGGAAATTCTGCTGTCAGAAATGCTGAGTGAACATTCAAAGATTCAATCATGTGCTGCGACTGATACCGCTTAGTTTCGATTGCAGGAATAACGATACATCATACAAAAGACACGGTGTTGGCTGCAGACATGATGATAGAATTATCTGCAGACAGGCCTGAAGCACGTTTAAGGCATCTTTGCTTCATGCAGGCTTAGAACATGTCTGCAGAAAGTTTCTGTATGACCGGTGGGACAGGACTGCACGTCGTACATGGAAGACACACGCCCCAGAGAGTGTCTGCTGACTATCTTGAGTTTGACGTATTACCATTGGGATCGCGGCTTTTGGGTATTCCCGAAGCCTTTCATTTCAGATGCGCATTCGCTGCAAGCTCGTTTCGAAGTTAATGAATGGCTCTGGTTAATTCTGTATTACTGGTTTGTAATCGTCACTGTTCTTGATCCACTCGGCGCTATCTCTCGACAAAACAAGCACGAACGCGGGTAAAGCGAAACAAATTATTGCTGGTTGCCAGGCAATCGTGTTGCTTACGTGAGACGTTCAAGCATCACAAACGTTTATCGATACTCTGAGTTTCGAGATGTCAGACGCGTATACGTTCAAGTCGTTCTTCATTAAATAGTTTAACGTGTACCATGTGTACACTTGATAGTTGTCCCTAGAATGAAGCGACACTATACCGCTAATCTGGCTGATAAACCTGGCGACCTTCCAAAGCTTTTTATACTCTCGAGCTCTTCTCCCTTAGTGTGCACAGGTGGTCGAGCTCCTCGCCTACCTCATGACTTCTCTTCGCCTACTTCTGGTCACATGACCTCTCCTTTAACAAATCAGCGTCGAGAACCTCCCTCCTCGTCTCCCACCCGCCAACCAATCAGTGTCGAGCTTCATGGCCACGCTTTTATGTGGGCTTCACGAAATGCCGCACACCTATATCAAATAACGTTTTATGTTAAAACGTGTGAGGGTGTGTGAAGAGGTGTGAAGAGGTGTCCAAACATAATACTTCAGAACGCGTGAGGCGACACTTCACTGCCATATGAAGTGAAAGTTGCACTCCGGCTTCTAATTGGACATGCACCAGGCAAACATCACGACTTTCGTCTTCGCCTCCTCTGCTTTTCTGTGACCTCGGCGCTTGTCAGACTTGGCGTCACACGCCAACTGCCACTGGTGTGCCTGTTGTCTGTTTATCTGTTCTGCCGCGCTCTCCAATCTTTCCCTTTGCCGTTTTCGGGACTTGAAGAGCAGCCAAGGGGCGGAGGCCTTGAGCGATTGACTGACAGCCAATAGATCATGTGAGTGACTGTCCGGACCCACGTGGTGAGCATGCTCTAGGCCTCCGAGAAGGACACAAGCGTAGGAGGCCTAGGGAAGCACCCCTAGTGTCGCTTCACGTCTGCTTGAAGTGCCCTTTTTGGACAGCCCTTGACGGAGTGCATGTCAAGGTCTTCCCGCCAATAGCACCTCATCTAATGTCGATGTGCCGTGACATGCTGGAATTGTTTTGGGCTGAACTTCGGGCAGTGCTGAGAGTAGACTTATTCCCTATACGTGGTTCGACATATAATTTCTAAATGCAGGCGAGCGTGGACAGAGCCGGTGTGTCAAGTGTCTGACCCTCATTGGTTTGCATGCCATCTGGAACTCTCGAACGGACCACACCTTGGTTTGAGAGCGGGACAGGCCCGCGTGCCGCCACTTTCTTGGGGAGTTTCGCTACGTATATATATACGCAATAATAAAATAAGCATGCTTCGAATAACGTGAGCACTGGGAGCTGCTGAAATCTCGCCTAAAGTGAATTGACTTTGGTGTAGACGGCCCCCGAGGGATAGCAGCCCAACGGCCTGCTCCGATAAAAGAAGCGGGTAGAAAACCTGTTTGTCATGTCTAAAGAAACCCATGTTTGTGAAAAGTCTCGACTTGTTTTTAGCATGTACAAAACCCCAATTTTAGAAATGAAAACGCCAACCTGGCGAAAAAAAGAAAGGTGTCCTGACATGCTGGAAAGACGCTCGCTAAATAATCTAAATGTTCTGGGTTTGATTCTTGCCTAGCACGAACGTTTTTTTTTACTTCGATGGCCTCCCCCCGCCCCCCTTCCACTGAAACTGTAGCCGAGCGCCGATTAAAACTTTAAACCCGATTAAGCGCCACCCTTTAATAGATTTATTAATCGATTAATCGGTCTCGTTGATTTTAATGAATAATAAAATAAAGGATTTTTCTTTTTGAATATGTGACGAACGGCGCAATGTAAAATTTTGATTTCAAATCGAAGACACTGCCACTTATAGCTTATTTTTTCAGCTGCATGAGGCAAAGAGGTTCGTTGATATTTTGCGGAAAGAACGACCTCCCTTGATTGTTCACAATAGACTCCGCTTCGCAGAACGGACACTCGAACGGCGTTGATGTGGCCAGAACACGTGTAACCTTCTGCAAGCGCCCTTTTTCCGGTAACGAGCGCCGTCTGCGGAGTTGTATTTGAACTACAAATGAAGTACAGCCCAACTTGCCTCCGCCCGTCAGAATACATTGGCATCGTGCAGTTGTATTGATCTTCGTTGCCTTTTATGCCCCATACTAGCGTATACACAAACAAAAACGGATAAAAAAGATGAAGTAGGTATACGCGCAAAAATAGGTGTTGAATATGTTGGTCGACCGGATCTTCGTCCTGCGAAAATGGCGGCAGCGGGAAGCAAGGCCAGGAGAGGGTGTGTATGCATGCGCAGACGCTTACTGGAAAAAGGTCCATTGTCTGGAGTTACAAATCCCGCCCCCACAGTTTGCCTTTGGCAAAACTTTCACCTGATGTTTGCCCTTCATACAGCTGTACTCGTCCACGTCTGCGTGGTGAAGGCGTTGAATTTTTACTTTCTTTTGGATCGTCAAAATGTTACCGATTAACCAGTTAAAAAAATTTAATTGCGATTAAACCATTAATCGATTAATCGGTACGTAAATCGATCCCAGCCCCGATCCCAGCCCTTAGTAAAAATCAATCAGTGTTTATTATCTGGTCTGGGCACCTAGCCATAGGACGTTTCATGTTAATATAATATAGAATAGCGCAATAACATCAACAACAACAAAACATATATTCATAACAAGTCACCCGCTTACGGCGCACCAATTAAACGCACTTCAGCTCGATGCAGATAGGGACTACGCATTATGCCGCCCTAAACAGTTTTTAAAAATGTCTCCCCCCCCCCCCCTGAAAGCTTCAAAATTAAATTGTCTTTGGAATATATTATAGACTGCAGGCTTGTGTGCAAAGTAGGGTTTCCCAGATGTATTTCAAAATTGGATGTAAACGAATTTCTTAGATTGAATCATAAAGGGGAAGATACAGTGGATGCAGTTTTCACCAGCTTGTTCAAACCTATCTTCCAAAGTAAGAGAGTTCTTTCCGACTGACACAAAGATGACTGTGAAGCTCACTCGAATAGTGTATGCCGTAAAGCTCTGCTACATGGCACGTATCTCTTTCGAGCACTGCGTTGTTCAGGGAAGTTTTATGGTGGGTCCTGATTCCAACGTGCTGTGTGCACAGAGTTAGATTAAAAAGGGTAGGCGCCCCACTAGCCACTTTCCAAAATTTCCCGCTCCCCAATTCTGCCACCCATTATAAGCAGCTGCTATACTCTGCCTATTGGTTGGTCCGTCCCTTGATTGATGGCTTGTGTTAATCAAAGTTTGGATTTATCACAAAATACCCTTGCCTGCCGTGAAGTATGCGCGCTATGGTATTTCAAAACAAAATACAGTATTCATAGAAAAACAATATTGATACCGAACTTGCTTCTTTCGCTACGCTGATTGTCGATAAAATGCGTTGTCATTTAGCGCAGCGGTTCAGACTCAGTGAAGGATGGGAATTCCACCTCGCAACGGTCCGCACACTGTTGTCTTCGGAGAGCCAGTCTGTTCTCCTGGGCGTCGGCGGTTTCGGATGCAGCGACCACAGCTTCCCTGGATTACCATCTACGGTTCACATACTGCTGCCTTCGACGACCCAATCTTTCCTCCCGGCTGTCGGCGGTTTCGCGCAGACGGCTCGTACGTTGTGCTGCGTCGCGTACGTTGTGCCACCGCAACGGTCGCTCGATACCCTCCTCTCCCCCTCCCGCGGCGCGTCATTAGAAACGTGTCAGAAACCAGAAGCCTCTTGTAAGAGGGAAAGTGGACGTAACGCGCGAACGAACAGACCCGTACGAAAATGTCAGATATCGCCCTGATATATTTTATATATGGCCATATATGATAATATAAGGCGCCAAATATGGCAATTATACCGCTATATATATGGTAGCAGATACGGCCAGATATCGCCATATAAGCGGGCAAATACTGCCGTGTGTGGCCATATAAGTGCGTAAATACGGCCATATATCGCCATATACGCGTGCAAATACAGCCTATACATGGGTTGCACGTGACGTCATTCAAAAAGCGCTTCGATGACGACCAGAGAAGAGAGGAAGAAGGAGCTCCCCTCTTATCAGGATCCTCTTTTGTGCCTCCCGGATTTGCACAGACGTCGCTATTCTCCTCCCAGAAGAGTATAGAAGATTAACCCGTCACTCAAAATTCTTACAAAAGCAGCTTCCCTCTCCTCTTCTTACATGGTGGTCAAAAGTATGCGATGTGACGTCAGTGCAACCCATGTATATCGCTGTATAAAAGTTCAAATACTGCCATATACGACATATATGGGTAAAATATATCCCCTGATAATGATATATGGACCCGTTTCGGTCGTGCAAGCAAAAAGTCATATGTACTCGCCAAGACGCTAGTTCATTTGTCTATATTGCATGAGTCTCATGTAATTGGTTAACTATTGTTAACATCCTTAAAGTGAAGTTATTCGAGATATTTGGACCAGTTAATCAATTGTGCATTTTGAAGATTGAAAGACAAATCGAGTTTGGTTGTATGTTTGACGTGTGACAATATGACGAAGTGCATAAGATCGTAAAGCGAGTTAATCAAATGATGGATTTTAGATCGCAGCTCATAGGCGCCCGTTTCCGCGTTAAGCGGTGTCGGCGTCGCCATCGGTGTAACCGCCCCGCTAAATTTAGCGAGAAATTTAATTGGTACTTATGTCACGTGACGTCAATTTCCCGCTAAATCTAGCAGTGAAACTAATTTTGTTCATGTTTCCCCGCTACATTGAGCGGGGAAACACGAACCGTTAGCTCGCTGAAGATGAAAGACGGAACTTCGTCGTCGCGAAGCCTTTCCCCTTCGAACGGCTGCGGAGCCGTTGCGCCCGCAGTACCCTACGCAGCATCTTTCAAGAACTGTTCGCGCAGCATCGCAACCTTGCGTTTGCGAGCGTCGGCGATTCATCGTGTGTTGAAAGTCGGACGATGTGCTGTCCGTGGTGTCTTTTATGTGTAACTCTTTCCTAAAAAAAATGTGAAATTAAAAAAAAACGCCAACCTAACAGTGTACACATAATTTTAAATTTATTGGTAAAATATCTATCTATCTATCTATCTATTTATTTGTGGACATCGTGCGCAAAAAAAATAGTCACGCTTATTTTTTCATTTCAAATTATAATGTGGGTTATACGGCGTAAAACATAGTATCTTCAAACTCGCATCGTTTTGGGTCACTTTCGAGCTGGACAGCTTCTTTGGAAGTTCAAAAGCTGGACTTCATAGAGCTGTAGTTCACTCGGTATTGACAGCAGGGTAGACGCTATGCGTGTTTTAGGCAAATCGTGTCTCCGGTTAGGGTCACGTGACTACAGTCTACAAGCTGGTGATAAGGCAGAACACGGCACCTGCCTCAGTCTGGAGCCCAAGGCCACACATAGCATTCACTGCACTATCAACCTTGGGTACAAGTGACAAATACGCTCGTTGTGGTCGTTGATGCCCCCCAGAAGATAAGCCTTTTGTGTGTGCACTCCCGCTTTGGCCTTTCCTTCTCCCCTTTTCTCTTTCTCCCCAAGCTGAAAGCATGGTAGAAGGTGCGTGGTCGCGTGGTTTGACGGATGACGCATTAGCCGTTGGCAATTTCGGAATACGTTCTGCCGGACCTAGTTTGGCGTGTGTTTCGCCCTGCGTGGCTGCTGCGGATTTCTGCTTCTGCAGTAAATTCGAAAAGTTCTACCCGTATATCGGCAACAAGCGATTTCTTCAAAGAAGCCCAAGAATTTTTCTGATGCGTTTGGTGTTCGGTTCTACAAATGACAGCTTGTGCTACATCGTGTTAAATCCTCACGGACACCTTCCTTCTCGTTTTTGTGTTTGAGTGGTGGTTCTGCCGTGGCCGTGTCGACATCAATCTCGGATTACACCTTTCAAGTCCCGTCTCGTCAACGTATGTGCGCTGCAACCTACTTCGCGGGAATTGATTGTTTTCCTAAAGGTACTCTTCCAGATTACCTCTAGAATTAGGCCGTGTCTATCTCCTGGCAGCCGGGAGAACGATTTCTCCGAAATTCTAAAACCATGTCACAACTGCAGGTAGAATACCGATTTTTTTATTCTCCCTGCGTTTTGTGATAACACGTTCCACGGTCACCTTCTCGTGGATACACGTTTCATGGACACACGTTTCGTCGACATTAACGTTTCATCGACATTCGTTAAGCGAATGTCGATAATCCTGCTTTCCCTGTTAATTAAGTTGAGCGAAATCAGGAGTGGCGTAAAGCGCAGCTCATGTAAAAATAATAAAAGTTGGTACATGCTCAATATCCAATTGGTATTTTTCTTATACAGATGAGAAGTCACTTTTGGTAGTTATTTGTAGAAAACAACAATATATATATATATAAAGGTTGCCTTATCTGATTGGGATATGTCTGGCCTTATACGGAGGCAGATATATATACCCCTATTTTGCAGACACAGATATGGATATATAAAAAATGGGCATATTTGGCTAGATACGCCTTATATAAACTGATGTGCTTGATATGGCCAGATATGCCCAATTTTTTATATAACCATATCTGCTTTTTTATATAAGCCCAGATATGCCATTTTCGTAAGGGTAGCGAAAGAACACGGCGGGAACCGCGCTGCGGCCCCACGAAACCAGTCCAGTCTAGCCCTGTCCAGGCCAGTCCAAACCACGACTGCAGAAACAAAAATCGGGTGCATGCATCAGGGCAATAAATACTAACGCATAAAAAAAAGCTCTTTTAAGGATGTGCTTCGACACAATTCTTGTCAAAATCATAGCGCAGGTCGTCACTGTCCTTTGAAAGCAAACTAAAAACCAAGGTTTCTACTCCTCATGCAGTTTAATTTGCTTGTCGAAACATCTAATCTAGATGCCACAAGTGACCATCAACTTCTTAGGCTCAATGCAAATGTTGATAATAATAGGTGAAACTCGGGAAAATCAGGCCATCTTACAACAATCGTAATGTGCCTTTCATGCTGTGCTTCTATCAGCGGAAGGTTCTTTTTAGAAAAAAAGCTTGATATCAACATAAGCACAGTCGCCTTCGTCAATATTAGGCTCAACATTTAGAATTGCTTTGGTTTCATTTATTTAACCCTTAAATGCCCCCAGGGGGCTTTACATAAGGGATGGCAAATTTAAACACTCAAAATAACAAACAAAAAAAAGGAAAAAAAAACGACTAGGATGTTTATGAACACGTGCAAACAGGACGCTAGGTGGTGACAAGAGAGGAAATGGCAGATCTGAAGTTATTGCATTCTGTGATGCTCACAATAGGTTCGGGGAGGTTGTTCCAATCAGTAATAGCCAATTGTAAGGGAGAAAATTTAAATAGGTTAGTCCTAGGCGTAGTCAGTTGAATTTTGAGTGGATGGTCAGTGCGGGGGGAGATGTGGGTGGCCATGTGTACAGTATTCATCTTTTTAGAGCGCAGCTCTTAGGTGCCCTTTTCCGGCTTGAGCGGCGTCGGCGTCGCCGTCGCCGTCGGCGCAACCGCGTGGTGCATGATGGGTAAATTTCCCCGCTAAATTTAGCGGAAAAACTTCCCCGCTAAATTTAGCAGAAAAAGTTTCTCGCTAAATCTAGCAGAAACATTTCCCACTAAATCGAGCGGAAAAATTTCCCCGCTAAATCTAGCGGAAAATTTTCCCCGCTAAATTTAGCGGAAAAATTTTCCCGCTAAATTTAGCGGAACATTTTCGCGGCTAAATCTAGCGGAAAATTTTCCCCGCTAAATGTAGCAGAAAATTTTCCCCGCTAAATCTAGCGGAACATTTTCTCTGCTAAATCTAGCGGAAAAGTTTCCCCGCTAAATGTAGCAGAAAATTTTCCCCGCTAAATCTAGCGGAACATTTTCCCCGTTAAATTTAGCGGAAAATTTTCCCCGCTAGATTTAGCGGAAAATTTTCACCGCCCCCCCCCCCCCCCCCCCCCCCCGTGCCTTCCCCTCCTCCTCAAGAGCTGCGCTCTGATTCGGCGTTACAGGGAGTTGTAAACGGCTTTCATTTTTTAAAGGAAAATTATAATATAGTTTGTGCAGGTGGGTAAGACGTGATACTTTTCTTCTGTTTTAAAAGAGGGAGGTTTAATTTTGCTTTCATTGCGGTAACACTTGTAGCTGATAATTGTGGAGAATGAAACGCGTAGCCCGGTTCTGTACAGCTTCCAATTTTTCTTCTAGGTACTACAACTGATGGGGTTTCCAGACAATAGATGCATACTCGAGTTGAGGACGGATGAGAGAATTGTATGCGATGAGCTTTGTTTCTTGCGTGGCCTTACAGAGATGGTGCTTTAAAAATCCCAAACTTCTGTTTGCTTTCGCAGATATGTTGTTTATATGAGGCTCCCATGATAAGATATGGTTAAAGTTTATACCAAGATACTTGTACGATGTCACGGCTTCAATTGGTAAGGTAGAAAGTGAATAGTCAATCTGAGTAATGTTTTTCTTTGTAGTGAAGTTAAGAAATTTCGTTTTGTCAACATTGATCTCCATTTGGCACTCTCGACACCATGCTTGAATTTGTGACAAGTCATTTTGCAAAAGGGTACAGTCGGTTAAAATCATTATTTTTCTATAAATCACGCAGTCGTCCGCGTATAATCTAATAGTGGAATTGGTGGCAAAAAGAAAAAAAAAAACTAGCCAAAGTGCTTTTCGAATACATTTCTATGAATGCTAGCGCATCTATATACTCCGTCACCCATTCAGCGATGTAAACAACGACATTGAAATTGCCAAGGCAAACTGGGCATGGTAATAGTATGTGTGCGCATTGACACTGCGCGGTCACGCGCATCAAGACTAAATTGTTTTCTCTCCCTTGTAATATGCTAGGCGCGAAGTCCAAAGCGGCAGGTCATCCGAGTCCTCAACGAGAAGGCTGAGGCGCTGATTTTTCTTTTACGTGTATACAATACGACAGGTTCTCCAATATTTTATGTGACAATATCAGCTGCGTTAGGGTAAGCATATATTTTAGAGAGTTTTAGTAGACCGTACGCACGAGCTTCGCTTTCCTATACTCCGTTCACCCTTAAGCTGAGGCTACAGCCAAAGCCACAAGCGCGAGCTAACCCGTGCTCCTAGCTTTAAGACGTGCATTTCTAGCGCGAGTGCTCGCTTTGCGGAAGCACTTTGCAAAGCAGCGCCCACCTGCTCTCGTGCTCGTGGCATTGACTGCAGTCTCAGCTTAAAGTTGAGCACGGGACTGCTGACTTCGCCTTCCGCTGCGTACGATCAACTAAAACTCTATTTTTTTAAGAATACGCCTTAGTGTCGCTAAGAGAGCATGGCTGTGGTCAAGTCCTGTTGCAGAAAATCGATAGTTTTGCCAACTTTGCGGTTTTGCAATTTTGCGGTTATTTGAAAGTTACACGGGGAATATGCAAGACCTTCCGACTGAGCCACTTTTTAGAAAACATGGTATACTCAAGGCTAACCAAATTTATGATTTCTAGTTAATGCAACTAATCAAAACTGAGAAACTTTATGATATAACTACAAGTGACGTAGTGCATAGATACACCTTTCGGCACTCTTTAAGGCGACCTCCACAGATTCGAACAAATTGCGGAAAGCAAACTAAAGATTATCAGGTGACCAAATTATTAAATTCAATTGGAACCTTCGTGGATTTTAATAACTCCTTTTCTAAATTTAAGAAAGAGCTGAGGACACTCTTGGTGGGCAGCGACACCGTTTTATAGCCATTTTTATACATGTGCAAATTTATGGTTTTTGTCTCTGAACTTGTGAAAAAGTTTCTTTCATAATCTATATTACTACCTGCGATCCTCTCTTGAAGATGTATTATAAAGCCATGGCATTGTTTGAATCGCTGATGTATACAACTGTGCGATGTATAGTATACTGTGTCACCGTGTGTACGAACTGCAAAGGGGACAGAGACGTTTGTCAGGCGTTTTCTGCCTTTCGTCTATGTTCCCCTTTCGGTTGATCCGAAAGAAATAAAACTTCAAATCAAATCAAATCAAAAGGTGACTTCGTTATGTCTGCGAGTGCTGGTTGCTTCTCCCAGTTGGGCGAAGTCGTTCGGGACATACGGTATATACATCGTCAAACAGGATATTTCAGAGCGCGTGAAGCGACACTTCACCGCCATGTGAAATGGAAGTTGAAGTACGGCCGTCCTTCCTCTGTTTGGATATCCACTAGGCAAACATCGCAGCTTTCCTCCTCGCCTCCTCGGATTTTCTCTGACGTCGGTGCTGGTCAGACTTGACGCCCCACGCGACCTGCCAATGAATGGTGCGCCTGTTGCCTGTACTTCTGTTCTGCCGCGCCTCGCCCTCGCATCCTTTCTTTTCCCGTTTGGATAGCCCTTCAGAAAGCTAACCCATGCAGTCCGAAACGCGTGGATGTCGCGCATCCTGGTCTTAGTCTCCTTACCGTCCTTGTTCATGCTGGCCTCGAAGCACCTTCGAAGGCGGCAGGCGCGACACTGGTTCCGGTGTGTCTTGTCGATGGGGCACTTGCCCTTTAGCTCGCCCTGGGCCTTGCACGTGTACACGCGGTTGCGGTGGATGCTCCGCTTGAAGAAGCCCGAGCAACCTGCACCAGAACGCCGCCTGGGGTCACTCCCGTCAACGGGCCACGCAACCAGAGCAACTGGATGCTCCATCAAAGCACCCCAGTGTATATATTATAAGAAATGGTCGCTTATAACACTGCCAAAATAATATGCAGCAAATGGTGAAAAAAACCAAAAAACAAAGCGCGTAAACTAAAAAAATATATACGCAGATCGAAAGTGTTCCAAGGCTATCCGATATGTGGCGCCAGTGTGTTCTGCCGTCGTTAATAGTGACAGGCGTTAGCAACATTCTTTAAATAAAAGCGCCGAATAAGACAAGGACGAAGAAGTGGAACGACACAAGGCGCACTCGCAACTGTTTATTTTTGAAAAGTACATGCATTTATAGGTTGCGTTAGCAACAATTGCGTTGTGTATTTTGTTCAGACAGCGGGAGGTTAGTCAGCTCTAATGAGTGTCTGATGTCTCGGCTGTATCTGGCAGATTTAGCGAGTGCGATCACAAGTGTTTCCAACGCACTCGGTCACATGCACTCAAACACAAATTTGTGGAGAATCTTTACGGAAACTTAGAGTGGTCGCTCGGGACCTCAAACCTCGATTCAAGAGAGCCCGCTCTCTGGTTCAGGTGCACTCCGATTCATTCTCAGTTCAATTGTTGATTAAACAGCAAATTCGGGGAGCCCTGGCAGTTATAACCTGGGATGCCAGGGTGTAGAGCGAAAAGTAAGGACGATGTTTGTACGCCTTGTGTCGTGGTTTCACGGACGTTTGCCGGTTAATGTCGAGCACAGTTTCTCTGGACCCCGACCCATGCGCACACACCGATAAACTTTCTTAATGCCCCTAGTCAGTGTTGTGCCCTTTACCGAAAATAAGTAACGAAATAGCGTTACTCGTTAGCTTGGAAAAATGCTAACGCGTTACAGAGCTGTACATTACCATTTTGCAAATGTAACGAAATACTCGTGTCGTTCCTTGCCATGACTAACGGACGTTACTCCTACGTTAGTTGTTCGTCACTTTTTGTTTCACTGCTGGTATATCACAGCTATTTATAATAAACCGCCTCTATGAACTTCGCCAACAATACACTTGTTGAGAGTGATTATTTATTTATTTATTTATTTGTACTCTCCAGCGTCGGATCATTACAACAGAGTGGGGTACAGATCACATTTATTCGTTGGAAACTCACACAAACAGTACAAGTGAGCAACCAACAATATAAATAAACAATTAAAAACAACACACAATAATGAAATTTTAAGAACGCTAAAAATACTAACAAAGAAATTCACATTGCAGTGATCAGGTTAATAAAATATTCACTTTCGGCAGGATGTGTAATGTATATCCTCGAACACGTGACGCTTCGCGAGCGCGATTTGGACAACTGCAATGTATATCCTCAACACGTTTAGCTAGTCCAGCTTGTTTTTCTGGCCTCGGCAGGATACTTAATGTATATCCTCGCTTGTGGGATATGCCAGCTGAACGAAGGAAGAAATATACAAGAAATATCCTCGAACACGTGACACTTCGTGAACGCGATTTGGACAACTGAACCTTGCCCATAGGATCTGCCTGGGAAGAAGAAACTGCCCTGAAAAGAACGACCGGATGCACACCACGTAACGGACGCAAAATAGGCCTTCACAAACCAACGTCGCATATCCAATTAACAACACGTCAGCATCTGGCCGCCGCTGACGCACTTGTTTTGGTTCAAAGCGTGGGAACGTCAAAGCTTCCAAACTTAAAGTTTGTCATTTTTGTTCTTGACAGAACGTGAATTTATTTGTTTTGAAGAGAAGAATATCACCAGCTGGAGTAGCTAGGGACGCTGAGGCAAAATCCTTCGAGTGACGGCAGACTGTTGCCTTCTGAACGGATGTCTCTTTCCAGCTAGACGGCCGCTCAGGGTACAGCGACGGTGATCTTAGCAGCTGCACCAAGGACGCTTAGGGGTTCCGCACAGCGATAATAGGGTTTTTCGTATATCATTTTCGGCGTCCCGAAACGCTCTCCGCAACCCGCTATGCTACCCCGAACTCTATACAGTCAAGGCCATCGGCGCGCAGGCGCAGTAGCTGCTTCTTCGTTGCGGAGGGCTTGCGGAGTGGGGAACGCGCTCTACGAAAAATTCCTAATCTCACGCCTTTTGAGCCCGGTCGTGGAATCGTTAAAAGTGTCTTCCAAAGGAGTTTGAAATTACACCGCTTACAAATAGCTTTGTGTGGGTTTCTGTGCCACTTTAACGTAATGTACAGAATAAACATTATTTTGCTTTCAAACAATCATGCGGCCATTTTTAATCAAAAGTAACGAGTAACGGGCAACGTAATTTGATAGGAGATACCGTAAAATAGTAACGACATTACTTGTTAATCATTTGGGATTCTAACGAGTACGTTAGTAAAAAAACTAACGCGTTACCCGTAACATCGTTACTTTTAACCCGTTAGTTCCAACACTGTCCATAGTACAGTAGACAGTGCACTAAAAATTGGAAACGACTTTATTTACATGATGGCAAGAAACCTCACATTTAAGTGTGAAATACTTTCGCTACTGAAGTGAATCTGTACAAACATACAAAGTAAAAAAGTAAAAAAAAGTAAAAACGAAATGTAACTCGGTAAACAGAAGTGTTTTTCGGCGAAAGTTGTGCGAGAAGAAATTCGGAACGGAGTACACTCGACCTTTTCAGGGATAGCGTGGTTTATAACTTGTTCATTCCTCTTTCGATTGAGAGGAAACCCCTAAAGACAAACTTTATTTCTTAGCTGTTCAGATTGTAGCCGCGCATGTCATTCGACGTAATAAAAGGGGGCTTACCGTCGCAGCTGTAGATACCGTAATGCTTTCCTGAACTCCTGTCGCCACAGACTCTACAAGGAATGTCCAGCAGGCGATCCCCTGGAAAGAAGGAGAAATAATAAAGTTGACTCCTACACGAGAGAAAAACATAATGGAAGAGATTCACGTTTATGTTTTGGCGGCCGTTCACCTTTATATAAAAATGGAACGCATCGACGAAAACATACACTGCACGTATTTTTAGCGATCCTTGCAGACTATGCAGAGGTTGTATCATTAACATACTTATGATTAGACGGATAGCCGAACGGACAAACGTAAAATGCACACAACAAAAATGGCGGTGCTCCAGAGAACTGCCAAGTGACGAACGTGATCAGGTTCAACAACTGCTTGGTGTCTGGTTTCATTCTCTCAACATAAACATTTATTGAGGCAGACAAGACAATGA